>JBBPQE010000013.1:0-138595 GCA_038092335.1 Boletus vinaceobasis
GTCCAGAAAAATGAGTGTGCAACCATGTGCAACACACGCATTTGCCACTCTGGGTATTCGAATGGCTCCGTACGTTCAGGGCCCACAGCCCCCACTAGGCCCGCTTCAGGACAACGAATGGAAGCTAAGTTTCAGCCGCCTTTCATTTACTATTCAGCTACCCAGCGTTCACAGCTGATTGCGCCATATTTGCCTCACTTTTCCTGGCCGCCAGGGAAGATCCGGGATACTGTTAATGAAGACCAGTCAGTCGCTGGCCCGTAGCAGGTCGCATGGGCGTCCGAGTTTTGTCGCGCGTCGGTTCTGATCGGAGTGGGCCTCAAGGTGCATTAGGGATGATCTCGCGTGGGGCGCTGATAGCGAGTGGAATGATCGTTTCTGGGGATGAACGGGAAGAAACATCTCGTGCATCACCGTTGGGGCACAAGATGTTTCTTCCCGTTCGTCGCAACACGTGTCCCCCCTTTTGTTGTTCACTTGTCGTTCTTCCGGGTATGGCAGCACATGTATTCATACGAGATGCAATAATTAAACCCATCAGTTCCATTGAACGTGCAGATGATAACGCCGAACCCCTGGGAAGAGAAGAGTGGAAAAAAGCTCGCATCATTCGTTGTTCCTCCGTGACCGGTTGGTCGGATACACCCGCCTCGATCGTTGGTGCTGAGTTATAGATTACACCATATGTATTTAGAGATAATGGCCTTTCGGCGAGACCCTGGATACGCACAGGTTACAACGTCCGAGACCAAATGAAAACGGGCACGATGCAAAGATACTTGAATGCGCGTCAGAATTCGGCTGGGCACTGCTTTACTTGGTGGTGATTAATTGATTTCATTAGGTAAAGTATCGAGCGCTGACCTAGTACCCGGCAATGAAAAGTAAGCCGGCATGGTGCTTACTGGTGAATGGGTGGCGGTAATGCGTTGATGCCGAGAAGCATAGAAGGGGGGCACTGAAATCTTTGGCACCATCGACATTGTTATTGGAAGTCGAAGAGTTGATCAGGCAGAGCACCACCAAAGATGAATCCGGAGGAGAAATATCCTGGCGCCAGTTGAAGCACGCTGGGACGTGTCCAAACATGGGACAGTCTCGTGAGTGGAGCAAGGTAGGGCACGAGGGCTTGTAAACATCAATACCATGAGGACCGCCCAGACATAGAATAAGAATGCATGAAACAGGACTATTCCCATGTCTTCTATATCCCTATTCGCGTACCCCACGTTTCAGGGTGCATGTTGAGCCTACGACGATGGCGGCTAGGGAACCTGTTACTGACGCAAGTGATGCAACACACCATGTACTAATCTTCTCCACCCCCGTTCATGCGAACAGGTGTAGTGCGCCAAGAATCAACTTGCAAGTGGCAAACAGTGGAACAAACCTAGCACCTTGGCCATCCATTTTTCCAATCACACCCGTCAGTTTGGCCCTTGGAGGATGAACATCTGTGCTCACTAGCGGTACCTCTTCGTAACCAATCGCGTTTTCTGTATGCAGATGAAAAGTGGGCAATTAACGTACCCAACCAGCTGGGTTCCGACCCTCATACCTTTGACCTGCATATTATAATGCAGCTATTTCAGTATGGCACCTGCCATGTCGAATAATGAACATTTACACGGTCGAAATCGTTTGTGGATATGACCTTATCGCTTGAGGCGAACAAAAGACGCGGGGATGTAGTGGCTTGTGCCACTAGCGGACAAAAAGTGAAAGCGTGAGCGTAACCATCCAAAGTGTGTAAAGTTCCGAAGTTCGGCTGGTAAAACCGCGAGACCTCTCGAATCATGCATGTACAAACAACAGCCTGTCATAGCACGAACATATTGATCAGTTGAAGCACGAAGATGGCCTTTCTCAGCGGGTCATCCGGTTCGCTCCTGGCCTTCATTTCCTTCACTGTAATAACCAGGTTTGCTATAATCTCCTTCTCCTCGCAGAACTCTAGGAATTAGAGGGAGTTGATTGTCCCCCAACTACCTTCGTTGTCAGTACGAACAAAGCCACCCATTGTCGCAAAGTGGCTGTGCAGTGTCATTAACCATCCTTATTTTTTTCCTGACAAAATGGACAAATCGGTTCCGAGAAAATTCAAGTCAGATGGCATTGAATGGGCGGTATCTACTATTGGAGAGCACATACCCGACGAAACTGTGCGACTGTGCAACGAGCTTGCCACCAAGGGGGTTTCCCAACCATCCGTTCCGGGATGAAAATGGATAATAGAATCCAGGGCAAGTGTCTCAACAAGACCCCGTGCCATTTTTTCGGTGGCGAGGCATGTCGGGACGGCCGGACTGCCAGCTGTACCTGTACACAAATCAATAAGGTCAGTCCGCAGCTGCTCAATATTGTACTCCCAAGCGCACGAGATGTCACGGTTAACGTTCACCTCGGGCGGCGGGCGGGCGGAGGTCGTCGCATCAATGGGGGCACCTTGGACGAGGTGGACAAGATAGGGAAGACGACCAGCGGTAGACGAATCATGCATCATGGAGGTCATGACATACTGTTGACTGCAACGCTTGAGCGAGCTTCTTGAGTTTCGTGTTCGTTCTTTTCTCTGACCCTAAGCCTCGCAGGTATCATGGCGATGTATGGCATGCGAAGTGGGTGTCGAATATCCACCAAGTTGTTCGAATACCTCCACGTAATGTATGCCTGGACGACTACAGCCACCTTAGTACGCGCTTTTCGGATAGTCAATTTCGTTGAACCGCTGCGTTCATGAAAGTAACATTCCAGTCAAGTCTAGCATACCTTTGCTGATCCCTGGAACGGCGACAAACCCAAATAGTAAGCAGATCCCGGTATTGATGCTGTATTCAAGATTCAATTTACTTCCCATCGCAGCATGAAGTTGAGGTCGCAGAGTGCCCTTTGCGGTGCGGTACACGCAACGACTCGGCGGAAATATGCCGCCAAGTGTAAACAAGGAAAGTCAATAGATCGATAGAAGATCAGAAGGGTGAAAAAAAAAGAGAGAATCCATGTCACCCAACATTTTGGGCCTTGTTAACCTCAACGGTCCACCCAGAAACCCCATTCGGCAGAAGATATGAAACAAAGATACACCTGACACGTTGGAGCTAGTGGTGGCCGAAGTCCTTACAGCAGTCCTCCAGGCCTTGTTTCCCAAGAGCAGTAATCAAGTTCTCACATCGACATACTAAAACCGAGCAAATCTTTTCCGTAGGTCTGCCGTCTTATCACCCCCACGCAATGTATGACTGGACGACTACAACCACCTTAGCGCTTGGGTGTGTCGTGATTCTATGTATCGGACGACGAGCTCTCGGGCGTCGAACGCCCTACCCATTGCCCCCCGGACCTCCTGGGTTACCTTGGGTCGGGAACATCATCGGAGTCAATGCAAGTGCCCCATGGTTAACATATGCCAAGTGGGCGAGAACATATGGTAGGTTACAATATGTTCAGTTCTGCGTCGTCCACTCAACCAGATATGTGTGTAGGTGACATTGTTTATTCTCGACAGCTGGGAAAAGATATCATCATCCTCAATTCGGAAAAGATTGCAAAGGACCTGCTCGAGAATCGGTCTGGGAACTATTCAGACCGTCCACACCTCATCATTACTGAAATGTCAGGTCATTACTTCTTGTTCATACTGCTAATCCCAATCCACTATTCAAGGTGTGGTATGGGTTACAGTTCCGTTCTGTTGCCTTATGGCGATCGATGGCGATTGCACAGGCGATTTTTCCACCAGACGTTTCGACTCGATGCTGTAACAAGATTTCTGCCCTTGCAACATCGCAAGGCATGTCATCTCCTCCGGCGGTTGTTCGATAGCCCCGAACAACTTAATGATCATGTGTTCGAGTGAGTGTATTGTACAACAGTGAATGTGATGACAGACCTAACTCAACTCTTCATTGAGATACACAGCATCGCTCATTCTGAATAGCACATACGACTATGACCCAGCATCTCGAAAGGATGAACTCGTCGACATTGTAGAAAATGTGTTGAAAATTGTGGTACCTACTTTTCGTCCCGATATTGCCATTACGGTCGGCACCTTTCCATTATGTGAGCCAACACCTTTCTTGTTGTATGTTTCATTATGACACGAATCTATTGGAAGTGCTTCATCTCCCATCGTGGTTTCCTGGCATGTCTTTCAAGAGGGAGATGGCTATCGCACGCATGTTTTCGAAGCAGTATCTGGAACGGCCCTTTGAGTACTCTCTTCAAAGAGTGGTATTGATCACTTTGATACTCGTTATGTGCATATGTTCAATAATTGTGTATCCTAGACGTGTGGTGGCCTCGCACCGTCCATGGTGCACGATGCGCTGCGGGATATGGAAGAGAAAGAAATCCCATCCAGAGAATCATGGATTGAGGCGCTAAAGGAGGCGTCTGGGACCGCATTTTTGGGTACGCTACTAAGATTCCTTGCGAGATACTGCTCATGTGTGTTATCCATCTTGTTAGCTGGATCAGAAACTGTCCGTGATACAATGTCTTGATGGTAATCATCGCTAACAATATGAAACAGTCTCACTCAGTCCTGATGATATTCTTTCTGATGATGGTGCTGAACCCGGCGGCGCAGGAAAAGGCACAAGCACAGATCGATGCTGTGGTGGGCAAAGCCAGATTGCCGACAATAGATGATCGACCTTTGTTGCCCTTCGTAGACGCCATTTTTTGGGAAACACTCAGATGCAACCCCATCTCTCCTCTGAGTGAGCGATTCCATTCCTTGGTTGGTTCTTGTTACTAATCTCCCTGAATCGCACAGTGCTCCCTCACTCTGCTGTGGACGACGACGTGTATGATGGATTTCACATTCCAAAAGGTGAATACCCCGCAGTCCCCTCGAGCTCGCACGAGTGTCTATTGATACGCGCTTTCAGGTGCTACCCTGATAGCGAACATTTGGTTCGTGGTTATAAATTCCTGCGTAATAGATGTCGATGACCGGTTTCACTAGGTCGATGACACACGACGAATCCCGGTACTCCAATTCACATGCATTCATACCCGAAAGGTTCCTCAACGATGACGGTTCGCTTAAACCCAACGACATCGAACACCTCGTGTTTGGATTCGGACGACGGATCTGTGTCGGGAGACACTTTGCAGACAACTCGGTGTGGGCTGTCATCGTCAAGGTGTTGGCCGTGTTCAAGATATTGAAACCCCTAGACGAGAACGGGGTGGAGATCCCAGCGGAACCGAGATTTTCGAGCGGGGTTTCGATGTAAGCGATGCACGATCGACACGGCCCTCTCTTTCTTTCCCTTTGTCGCTAATGTGGTACTGATTTTCCGTTGCGCAGACATCCACTTCCATTCGGGTACAGGATTGTGCCCAGGTTTCCAGGGATGGACGCTGAGAAACTGGAGCAGCTCATTGCTATGAGTAATACTTAACGGATTTTTTTCGCTTGAATTTGCCCCTGCCTATCAAGTTGCTCATTTAGATACATGTACGTGTAGTTATCGTTCGACATGCGCTGGTTTGTGAGAAACCAAGTAAATTCAATCGTTCGACAGTTCAAGCTTCAAAAGTTTCAAAGTTAGTGAAGTGAGCGATTTTGACCAGTGTAGTCGGTCATGTGATGATAGAGGGTTGTTCATGTGACTCGCTCGCGTCCCTCAGTCACAGCGCAAGGTCTTTAGTATTTACACCGTCCTTTCGACTGCTATGACAGACCTGCAAATTTGGCAGTGGACGCTCACCAAAGAGTCCATTGCGCCCTGCTTTGTGCGCGACGTCCTCGCCATGCGTCAGTCCACCGGCAGAGGTTCGTCCCGCCCTTGCGCTCCTTTTCAGCCAACTCAACGACTCAGACACCGACTTCTTCTGGCTTGGACATACGCCTTGTCGGACGGTCCTCCTCGTTGGCATGGTCGTTGCCTTCCAAGTCTATGATAAGCGCACCATTTACACAAGTCGGTCCTAATCCATGTTCACCCTATCTCACCACTGACTACGCCACCAGTCGATGATGGTACCGCGGTGATTGATTGCGTCCTCCGCCATCCTAAATCTACCCCCCCTGCACCTGCACTTGCGCCCACATCGCGTTCCCCGCTTCGATCCACGGGGGGTCCGAGCGCAAAGACCGATCCCCAGCGTTCCCCGCCGAAGAAACCACGTCTCGACCAGGCCCAATCCGAGTCGACGGAACCACCAGCCCCAATCACAGAACCAGGCTACCCCATCCGCGTCGTTGGTAGAGTTGTACGACACTACCAATCGAGGCAGATTTATGCCGATACGATCAGTGTGTCCCCCTTTTGTTTCTATCTACGTATCCGTTGTTCAAGCAACACGCAGACCCTTGCCCTTCCTCGCTCGACGAGATCACACACTTGCAATGCGTCATCGAGCTCCACAAGACAAAGTATTCCCTCGCTGTTCCCTTCGTTCTACCTCCCAAACCCACCCCGCGTGCTGCTCTTTCCGATAGGCCGACACCATACACAAGCGTGCATCCAGATGTGAACGTTTTCTCCAATCCCTCGCTCACATCACGCCCGGGTCCCAAGACCGTGTCATATACCCTTCCCGCACCGCCACGTGTGCCGATGCCGCTTCAGAACCGAAATCAACCTCCTATCATACCGACGCACGCCCACCCCACCTACCATGGACACACGCACGCCCCATCCTCGCCCACCGCGTCGTCCATCGCATCTTCGACGCCTTCCAGTCCATGCAAACAATCCAGTCCCGTCAAAGAACACGAGGTGAGTCCCTGCATCACATGGCCAAAACCTATCTCGTACAGTTCGTTAACATGTACACTTCCACGAGGTGCCACGCAAACCCAAACTGCGACATCCCTCGCGTCTACATACACGCGATCTCACTGCGAATACGTTTCGATTATACGTCAAACATTACATGGACAATGCCCCGCCACCCTTTCCCCCTTCTTGGTCTTCTCCCTCGCGAAGTACATGCGGTGACGTTACAACACCGACGAAACGCGCACGAGACAAGGGTGAGGGCGATGAACCAACACCCCGCCCTCGCCCAAATGCAAGGAAAGAGACACGGGACGGCGAGGAAGGTGAAGACGAGGCCGGACACACTCTTGGTTTCACGCTCTCCCATCTCCGACGTGTACCCGAGTTAGCGTTGCTGGCCGCCCGGGTCGTCCGTGCCGAGACGCGAAAAAGAGACAAGGCTGATCGACAAAAGGAGCGGGCGAATTCTCGTGTCACATCGTCGACTTCGGCGCCGTTAGGAAGACCGAGCGGGCGCGGGAATGAGAATAAGTCTACATCTACCCCCCGGACTACTGGGGCAGGAGCAGGGGCAGACCCACCGCGCAAGAAGATGGCGCGACTATTTTCATGGGCGGTCGTCAAGCTGTACGAGGAAGGGAGCATCGTGCTCTGGGATGGAGACGTACGACCGTTACCAGTACCGCCCCCACCCCTGCCCCTGCTGTCGAACGGGCTGTGGAACAACGGTGCACTGAGCAGCACCCCCAGGGCGCCTTCTGTGTCGTGCTGTGCACCGTCTGTGGATCTGAGCACCTCCGTCGCCTCGTCCGCATCGGTGCTGTACAACTTGTCCGCATCGGCGTCGCTCTACTCGCACTATCACGCGCCGCGGCGGCCCTCTACCAGTGGGGACCACCAGCACGACCAGGATTTGGAACATGACATCGACGTCGATACGGACGCGGATCCAGCATGCCTCTCTGATCCACCCGTGGACGAGGAAGCGTATGCCCCACTTACGCCGCGGTTCTTGGCGGGACATGTAAAGGAGGCAATGGGTGCGCTACGTCGTGGGGGCAGGTGTGGCGGAGGGGCCGGGCGTGGAGGTGCGGGTGTGAATGGACGGTCAAGAGGGGGAGGAAGGACGGGAAAGGAGCCAACGCCAGAAGATGTATTGGCGTATATGCAACGCATGGATGGACGGTGGGCAAGGGTGGGGATGTGGACTGTGGAAGAAGCGTTAGCGACATTGAAGGAGGAGTAAAGGGGGCTGGTTAGATTGGACGGGGACTTGGATTTGGAGATCCGGTTGTTCGAGGTATCTTGTCCTTTCGTGCGCTCTCCATCGTTGAGTGCTTATGTTGGTGTCCAGTGCTTATGTTGGTGTCCATGCCTTACAGTAAGTATGCCCGCTGGTGTACTAATTATATGAACGTGATGAATGTCATGCCTGGGGACGCCCTTCGCCACATTGAGTCACACATTAAGTTCAACACCACCTCCCTTAGTTTACCATAATACACCTGTCCAAAGTGCCCAGCGCACCATGTAAACTCCTCGAGGTAAGCAAACGAGTATCAGTCATGTGCTAAAAACAGTGGCTTGTAGTATTGCCCGACTTAACTATGCTTGGGCGAAATCCTCAACCCATGCCCATGCAAGTACATCTAAGGCCGGGCCTGCGCATGACTGTGCCCGGGTTCCGCCGTCTGCCACACCAGCTCGTTGCCATTGCCCACCCGTCCCTCCTCATCGCTCTTCCCTCTCGCTCTCCACCTCCGCTTCATTGCCTACTTTTTCACAAAGATCCCATACGACGACCCCGACGCAGTCTCGCTCGCCACTCGCGCACTCACTATGTTCGTCGGGGTTCTGACAAACATCATCTGCGAAGTCGCCTTTTTGACACTGGCTACGATCCGAGCTAAACCAGAGGAGTGCAGCGCTCACGTCCACCGATAATTGTTCGCTTGCTTCACTCACTCGTCGAATCCCTCCAGAGACATTGGTTAGCATCCAATTGACTTCTGAACAACCAGCGCACGTTGAACAATGACTCATCTACTTTTGTTTACCGCGAGGTAGTTGCAACCCCGTGAGGTTAGCAACTTTTGCGCTTCAATCTTTCACTTTTTGTAAGTGCACATGAGACGTCCGATATATCTACTGGTCCTACAAAGCTGAATGAGCCCATTCTATGTCGCTCTCGCCGAGATGGAAAATCCGATGTGATACTGGGCAAAATCACTCTCTACCCGTGTCCGGTTCATCCCCTCCCGAGATTTTTCTCCGATGGCGCGGCCACGATGTATGAAACAAATAATATATCACTCCTCCACTCATTCGATACCGTATATTCAGCTCACTGTGTTACACGCTAACCATGACTCGTATACACTGTACTATTAGTCTATTACTTGTACACCGCACGTTGATGACACTCCCCTTTAACACTCTGTGCCGACTGAGACTTGACCTATCTGTGACTTCAAAGGACAAATTTGAGCCAAGAAAAAAACAGCATCAACCAGTGTTCGCAGTAATCAACTGCTCCAGTTTCTCAGCGTCCATCTCTGGAGACCTGGGTACGATCCTGTACCTGAATGGAAGTGGATGTCTGTACAAGAGAAAATCAGTACCGTGTCCGACACCAAAAGAAAATGTTGTCTGTCATGCATCACTCACATTGTGACCCCACTCGAGAATCTCGGTTCTACTGGGATCTCCACCCCGTTCTCGTCCACGGACTTCAATATTTTGAATACCGCCAACACCTTGGCGATGACAGACCACACTGACGTGTCTGCGAAGTATCTCCCAACACAAATTCGTCGTCCGAATCCAAACGCGATGTGTCCAACTTCATTGGGTTTAAGAGAACCATCATCGTTGAGGAATCGCTCGGGTACGAATGCGCATGGGTTGGGGAACCTGGATTCATCGTGTGCCATTGACCTAGTGAAACTGGTCATCGAGATCTATTGACGAAGAAATATGGAACCACGAACCAGAGATTTGTTACAACCATAGCACCTAAAACCGAGTGGATCAATAGAGGCTTGGTTACTCAAGAGAACTGTGATTATTCGCCTTTTGGAATGTGGAATCCATTATATACATCGTCGCCCATTACAGCATGCGCGACCGCTGCGTGATTCAAGTGGAATCACCAACAATACCTAACCAAAGGGTGGAATTACTAACACAGAGGGAGGATGGGGCTGTATCTGAGTGTTTCCCAAAAAATGGCATCTACAAAGGGCAACAAAGGTCGATCGTCTATCGTCGGCAATCTGTACTTGCCCACCACAGCATCGATTTGCGCTTGCGCCTTTTCTTGCGCTGCTGGGTTCGACACCATCATTAGAAAGAACGTCATTAGGACTGAGTGGGACTGTTTGATATCGTTAGTGATCATTACCATGAGGACATATTGTCGCGTACGGTCTCAGACGCAGCTAACATGTTGGGTAATGCACATTAGAAGAAGGTTTCGCGAGCTATCTGGGCAGCGTACCCACAAGCGCACTCCCAGACACCATCTTGAGCATGTCCATCCATGATTCTTCGGCCGAAATTCCTTTCTCTTCCATATTTTGCAGTGCGTCGCGCACCATTGACGGTGCGCTGCTACCACATGCCTAGCATATGGAGTTACTCAACGTGCCCGCATGACATGTAATCGAAATGGCCATACCATTCTTTGAAGAGAGTACTGAAACGGTTGTTCAAGATACTCCTTCGAAAACGCGAGTGCGGTCGCCATCTGCGTCTTAAATGCCATACCGGGAAGCCACGACGGGAGATGGGGCACTTCCAATAGATTCATCTCGTGATTCAAGTTGAACAAGCAACAAACAATGTGTTTGACTCACATAGCGGAAAGGCTTCGATCATAATGGCAACATCAGGTCGCACCGCAGGTACAATAATCTTCAACGCGTTTGCCAAGGTCTCAACGAGTTCGTCCTTTCGAGATGCTGGGTTATAGTCATATGTGCTGTTTAGAATGACCGACGCCGTATATCTGGATGGAGAGTTGAGTTAGGTCTATCACCACATTCAGTCTCATGCACTTGCTCAAATACATGATCATCGAGTTGTTCGGGGCCATGGAATAACTGTCGGAGGAGATGACATGCCTTGTGGTGTTGAAGAGGTTGAAATCTGGGTACCGCGTCGAGCCGAAACGTCTGGTGGAAAAGTCGCCTGTGCAGTCGCCATTGATTGCCATAAGGCAATATAGCAGAATGAAAATCCAGTCCACACCTTGAATAGTGGATTGAGACTAACACTATGATCAGAAGAAAGGAACTGACATTTCAGCAGTGATGAGATATGGACGATCTGAATAGTTTCTGGACCGTTTCTCGAGCAGGTCCTTTGCAATCTTTTCCGAATTGATGATAATGACATCCTTTCCAAACTGTCGAGAATAAATAATGTCGCCTGCACGGATATTGAGTTGCGTGATGACGTAGAGTTAAACATGTTATAACCCACCGTATGTTCTTGCCCACTCAGCATATGTTATCCATGGAGCACTTGCATTGATTCCGATAACACTGCCAAACCATGGTAACCCCGGAGGTCCAGGCGGCAATGGGTAAGAAGCTCGACTCCCGAGGGCTCGTCGTCCGATGTATAGAACTACAACACACCCAAGACCCAAGGCAGCTGTAGTCGTCCAGTTAGACATTGCGTGGGGGGCAATGGCAGACCTACAGAGACCCGCTCACTTTAGTACCGTCAGCGTGAGAACGTGATTACTGCCCTAGGTAAATAATATTTGAAGGAGTGTTGCGAGGATGTCTGCAATCAGCAGCTCTAACACCTCGGGCTTGCAGTATGTGTTTCACAAGGGCGCCCACCTATGGCCACCCGGGGTTCGGAACCCCGACGGGCACCTGCGCGGAACATTACGGCCAATAAGGTCTGAACTATGGAGTGGATTCCATCTCTCTTGATCTTTCAGGGGTTCTGTTGACTTTCCTTGTTTATATTTTGCGTATCGCACCCGAGGGTACTCTGCAGCCCTACCTTCAAGTTCATCCCAGGACGCATGCCAGTTTCGGAATAGCGTGCCACTTCATTCCAGGTTGGTCGACATCGATTATCATGAGATGAGGCGTAAAGAGGATCTACTTCGCAATCAGGTTGACTCAGCAAATGAAATGCTACGCTAGACTCCTTGTGGCAGATTAGTCTCATGCTGCCACGAATAAGATTGACTCGCCGAAAATCGCGTCCCGGAACTGTTTGCTGGACTGGCCATGACCCTACGCAACTTGAGGGTACCCATGCATCTATGAGGATCCTCCGCGTCGGTGATCTCAGTACCAGCCAGCGAGTCAGCACATGTAGTCGTACGAAATGTAAAAATGATAACGTTACCAGTCTCACAATTGGCAGTGAATTCGGGAGCCCGACCCTTCCCCGTCTGCTGCATGGGCATAGATTTTGTGTCCTTGGAACCTTCCAAGCTGGTATGGAGAGGCGACGCGATACGGCTGTCACGTGAGCACTGGACACCCCTCTCTCATCCTGTCAGACATGCTGACCGACCACCTCTCCTCGCTGGCCACGCCTACTCTTTACTCTGCCGCCATCACTCACCCCTTCCTCGCCGCCGCCGCCTCCCTTTCCCTTCCCGCACCACGTCTCGCCCTCTACCTTTACCAAGATCGAATCTACGCCGCTCAGGCCTACCCCCGCTTCATCGCCCAACTCATCTCCAAGATCCCACTCGACGACCCCAACGCCACTGGGCTTGCAACGCGCACGCTCACGTTGCTCGTCGGATGCCTCACCAACATCGTCCGCGAAGTCTCCTTTTTCGACACCACCGCCCGCACATACGATCTCCCCCTCGACCATGGCTACTGGCGCGAACGCAAACCCACGCGGGACTACACCGCCGAGATGGCGAGAATCGCCGCGTTGGGGTCTCTCGAGGACGGTCTCGTGTTTTTGTGGGCGATGGAAAAGGTGCGCAGCGCCGATCGTTGCGTCGTTTGCTTACTGAAATTGCTGGCAGGTCTACTTGGACGCATGGTCCACCGTCTATACCGCCCTCCCCAAACCGTCCCCATCACAAGCGCCAGCTGATCTGACAGCCAAGGCGATCAGAGATATTTCTTACAACTGGTCTAGCGCCAACCCTGACTTTGTACAATTCGTACAGGGGATCGGCGATCTCGTGGATGACTACTTTGCCCCCGTTATGGCGGGTCAGTCTGCGGCTGGGCGGAGCATATCAGAGGCACTTGCTCGTGCAGAGGCGATATGGGCACGCGTCGTTGAGCTCGAGGCAGAGTTTTGGCCCAACGAAGGCGAAGAGGACACGTTATGTGTGAGCAAGTAAAGAAGAATAGGTAATCAGGAAGATCTCGCACCTATAATCAATTGTAATCTTACAAACACGACGGCTTTCAAAGGAATGCAGCTGTCAGGGCGTCCTGCAGCTATCACAAACTTGGCAGGTCGGTGGGGATCCCGGTCAACGAGCCCATAATAGACAGGATCACTAATCTTTGATGTCTACTGGTGAATGCTGCTAGGCCATCGATACCTTTGGTAAATTGACTGGAGCGACGGAGATGAGTGCTACTGTAGTGAACGCTCGCTCACTTGTTCAAAGAAACATTGCAAGCAGCATCAAGGCATTGCTGAGAATGTCGCACTTGTAATCGAATCGTATTCTTACGAACGCAACGAACAACAACGCGCATCTCCATCCTACCATCCACGTTTACCGCGGCGTAACCAGGAAAAACCAGTACGACATAATGCATAGCATACTTCCTAACACATGAGGACCATGACGTACGACGACCAACAACAACAGCCAAACCCAGACCGACAACTGAGAGGAACTTGGACCATTTTAGAGCTTTCCGAGGGAGGATGCGTTGGGGTTCAGGCCGGCAGCTTTGGCACGTTTGCGGAACATCTGGGTAGACTTGTTACCACGGATACCACCACCCCAGTGACGACGCTGCTCTTCATACTTGTCAGAGCTGTGGGGAAAAGTGTGCTGTCAGATTTACACGGAACTGCCAGTGCATAGTGGGACTCACAAGTTGGCTTTGGCAGCACTGATGATGGTGGCGAGTTCGCGCTGGTCCTCGCTCTTGACGTCCTGGAGAGCCAATACAGAAGCGGTCTTCTTGTGGACGACCGTGCCGAGACGAGCCTTGCCCTTAACAATCACGTAAGGGATACCCATCTTGCGACAGAGCGCAGGGAGGAAGACCACGAGTTCGATTGGGTCGACATCATGTGCAATGACAACGAGAGAAGCCTTCTTGTTTTCGATGAGGGCAACGATGTGGTTGAGACCATATTTGACAAAGAGAGGCTTCTTGTCCTTGGCTGCCTCCTTTTGCTCAACGGTGGCCTTCGCAATCGTTTCGAGACGTTCCTTCTTCTCGGCCTTGGTCTCGGGACGGTATCTACACGATCGATGAGAACACGTCAGGTCCTATCGAGATATGGACATACTTGTTGAGAAGCTTGAACAACTGGGTGGCCGTGTTCTTGTCCAAGGTGTGCGAGAACTGCGCAATGGCTGGAGGCACCTTGAGACGCTGGCTGAGGATGACTTTTTGACGTTGAAGGCGAACGTATTCGGGCCACTTGACGAAGCGAGTTAAGTCGGTCTTAGGGCGGATGTCCTGACCTGTAACAACGATCACCGATCGGTCCCATCAGAGCAAGGATAAGCGACATACCGATACCAAAATTACGGGGCTTGGACTCGAAGAGAGGGTTTTTCGTGGACTTGGCAGCTTTGTTGGCAGAGCCAGGTGCGGGGGCGGGTTTCTTGCCTGAACCGGGTTTGGATTTGGGGGGCTGGTCATTGAGACGAGAACACAGTCAGTCGCATGTTCGTCACAAGAACGGACGGAAGCGATCGCCACTGTGTCTCGGAGCTCTAGCACTCTGCTCAAAATTGAGCGAGTCCAGCAATTACGAAAGCGTCCTCGTCGTGAAACTCTGCTTTCGTGGGCATGTACGACCATGCGTTGCTGAACCGACTATGATCAGACTTGGTTAGAGGCACCCCAATTTCATCCACAACATGCACTTGCCATCCATCATGTAGTGGTTGATTGTTCATGGATGTGTCGGTGCCAGTGGATTCCGAGACGCAGCTTCGAACGTCCAGTGTCGACTCACCATCTTGTTTTTGTTTTTGAGGCTGGTGTCGAGGTCTTGAGAGGGTGGTCGGTGACTCGGAAGGAAGCACTCACTCATTATGCATGTACAGTTCAAACTCCGCTCGGATCCAGCCGAGAGTATGATCCTTCCCGTCTACCCACTAACGCCTTAGAGATGTTCTCGTCTGCCCTCCTCCGACGTGCCACCCGTGGGCCCCGTCTCTTCTCCACCGCCCAACCCCCTCACCTGCCCCAATCCCGGCCCGGTATCCTCCGCACCTTGCTCCTCGTCAGCACGGTCTCCCTCGGCGCCTACACAGCTGGCGCGCTCTTCCCGCACCCCTACTTCACCTTTATCGCTCCTCGTCCCGCACCCGGCCCACCCGCCGACCCCGGCTCCCCCGATTCTCTAGCCTACACCGATTCTCTCGAACGCACCCTCCAATCCCTTCCCCTCCTCCAATCCCTCCGCACCGCCCCCGACGCCGACGACTGGTACGAAGTCCGTCCTTATCAAAAATTTCCAGAGGAACGACGGGTAAACAATCTCTCTGCGGGGGCACTGAGAGGACCGGGCAAGTTGGCATTGCTGCCAGTGGTAAGAGCGAGATGGGACGAGACCGAGGCGGTGGTCATCATGCACGTGGGGAGGGGATTGTGTGGACATGACGGGATCATTCATGGGGGGTTGCTCGCGACGCTTTTGGACGAGAGTTTAGCGAGAACGGTGCGTGGGGCGGAGGGTGGTCCTACTTGGTTGGCAAAACTCTAAACCTCGAACAACTAGGCGATCAATAATTTGCCCGACAAGATTGGTGTCACCGCAAAGTTGTCGATCAGCTACAGGGCCCCGACATTTGCAGACCAGGTAGGGACGCTGCGTCATCGCTCACCTTTGCTCACCCGAACCGGTGTTGGTAGTTTATCGTGATCAAGGTCCGTTTGGAAGGGAAGAATGGCCGCAAAGCCAACGTCTCTGGACGCGTCGAAGACCTCAAGGGAAACATCCTTGTCGAAGCCAAGTAAGCACAGCCATTCCCTACCTTTGGCAGTATGTGTTCAGCATGACCGCCCCAGCGCCATGTTCGTGCAACCAAAGTACTCGAAAGTGCTTAGTAACTCCATCGTAAAGACAGCCATGGGCGAGCCACAGCCAAGGAAAAAGGATCCAGTCTTGTTGGCCGAGGGTATCCCTCCACCCGCTGCTAAATCTTAAATCCGTGAGGGTCGCAACTTTTTTCGGGGCTGATCTTTCTACTTGCTCACAGACATAGAGGATACGAAACATCCTATATCAGAGCTCTGAATTTACCACACGCGCCGAAATACCCCACACATAGTTTTAATCCATAGATCTAACCTTTTCGACGATACACAGTATCGACTAACTTATGTCTCGTATAGCCTCTGCAAAAATGGTATATGTCGTCAATTGGCGACCTGCCTCAGGCCATTCGAGAGCCGTGAATTCTGTGAAGCTGGATCAATTAATGTGGAAAGCTTACAGATGAAGCGAAGCACACAGAACGCGAAACTTGGTGGATCAGAACTCTAGACCTACCTCAAATATACATGCGGTCCTAGTTCTAACAAATCTATGTCCAATAAATGACAGATAACATCGAGCGTTCCAAGCATCGAGGCGTCCCCTCCTGTAGCGAGTCGGGTCAATGACGCCCTTGCAATGCTCCCGCCGACCAGTGAATCGCAGTCACAAGCCATTGTTTGAGAATCATGCAAAATTGGCAAACTCTGAAGATATCGACCTCGACATGTCTCCAGATGCAGACTAGTTTGCGGAATGTTGGTACCCCCACCGATTGCCACCACGGCGGTTCTATTTTCCACGGGGTCATGCCAGGCAGGGTGAACCTTACCACGAGCTCCCGCAGCTGCCTCTGCGAGTCCAGTCGTCGTCCCCGTCCGACACCCTCCACCGTCGTTACGCGCACATGTTCGTCAAACACCATCCCAAGCTGCCTCACCACGCCTTCGTGCTCCTCCTACCAGCTCTCCATTCCTCCCGACCTCTCCAGGTATTGGTTCTCTAACCCGGTCACAACCAGCACGATTCGCACCTTTTTGCGACACACACCAGTATAGACCAGGTCGTATTGGTGATGGAGGTCTCGCGTGACTCGGGCGGTGCCGCGGATGCAGAACAGGAGAAGGTGGATGCCTGATGGGGAGCGGGCGAGGGTTTGGAGGTGGGATTTGAGGTGGGCGGTGGATGTGGTGGCAGGGACGGTGCCTCGAGTGCCTTCGCCCAGGCCGGCGGTATCTCAGAGGGAAATGGTGACGGACCCGGACTCGGACTCGGAAGGGTAACCGGGCGTGTCGCATGGCAGTGCTAGGGTAACGTCGTACTGTCGGTGTTCCGCCGTACACCCAAGCGCATCGTTGGATGTCTGTGCGATGTGTTGCCCTGCGATGAGGTTGATGAGAGAGGATTTCCCGACGCCCGTTTCGCCAAAGAGGACAATGTTTCGGGGGTGCCTGTCGTCGTGGGCGGGGGACGTCGTTTCGGGTACCACGCGTGCCTTGGTGTAGCACGCCCACGATCAGATGGGGAGACGAGACGAGCTATTGTGCTTACCTGGGGCTGAGGGAAGGGCGACGCACGCGCCATCATGCCAGGGGCAGCGGAAGGGTCGATTCGGAGAGTATCCCTACTGGCGCCCATCGCTCGTGGTTGTGCGGTGGCTGGACGTTCTCCAGGAAGGGGTGTCTTGCGCCGGTGGGCTCGAGTGTCAACTCGCTCAATAAATCACCATGGACACGGCCGTCCTGCGTCATCACGGAATGTGAACCCCGCGAATCAGGGGGACGTATTCTCTAGACCAAGAGTACATTGCCTTCTTGACGCTCAGCGTCAACCTTCGGCGTTGTCACTGGCGCGTCTGGGGCCTCGCTTTTAACATTCGAAAAGCTTGGAAGAACGAGATATGTGACATGGACACGCGTTCGATGGAAGGCGGAGGAGGTATGAGGCGGGCCCCGATGTCGAATCGCCATTTCCCTCTGAAAGTTGTCGCGGTGCGCCTACTCGCTTGGGTCGAGTGCATTCTTGACCGTCATCGAAGTTGGCTCTGCTAGTACCATATGCGAACTCCTTCTCGTCCAGAACAGCGTTTCATCCACGTTCGTCTGGATGTTGGACGTGACAGCGACAACCAACGCAAGTATAAGGTGCTGGTGAGGGACGGCCAGTGTGACGGTGAGACCCCCAAGCTCGCGGACCCACCCTCTTGTTCCATTTCTTCTATCGTCCTTTGACAACGCAGGGACGTGAGGGCGGATTAGTTCTCTCTCCTTCTCGAGAAGCTCACAAATGACTGAGGGGCTGTCCAACGGGTGGGATTACGATCCAGGACCGCCACCATACGAATTTGCTCCAAACGTCGAGGGTGAGCAAATTCACGCGTCCGCCCAGGGCACGCCAGCTAACCACCTCCATCAATACCATATCAGAACCCAGAAACATCATACTGTTCGGAGAGACAGGGGCAGGGAAGAGTGCTGTTATCAATCTCCTTGCCGGTGCTGAGGTTGCATCCACCTCTGGGGACGCGAAAGCATGTACCCTGCAGACGACACAGTATGACTTGACACTTCCGGGGGAACGCGGGTCTGACCCTGGGATGTCCCTCCGCATTTTCGACACCATTGGGCTTGAAGAACCCGAGGGGGACTACCAATGCATACTGGACGCCATCGAGAACGCCCACGCCCTCATTACTGCATTACACGCTACCAGCGGTATCGATCTCCTCCTGTTCTGTATCCGTGCTGGCAGGATCACCGTCGCCATGCAACGGCATTACCGCCTTTTTTTCGAGATCATGTGTGAGAAACAAGTTCCGCTGGCGATCGTAGTCACGCATCTGGAGGGCGAGGGTGTAATGGAAGCGTGGTGGGCACGCAATGAAGCGGTCTTTGAGGAGTACGAGATCCGGAGCGTCGCGCATGCATGCATCACGGCTGCACCGGTGCATCTGAAGGCGTTTGCCTCGAAGCGAGCTGCGTCGCGGGTTACACTGCAACGCATGATGCGTCAGGCGCTGAGTAGCCCCCGTCCTGCGTATGTGCAGGATGTATGGAGTTGGTTCGTGCGTCTGGTGGATACGTGCTTGGCGTTTCTGATGCGGGGGGTGGAGGGGGAGTTAACGAGGAAGCTCGAAACGCGGTGCTCGATGCCTCGTGAGGCTGCGCAGAAAGTAGCAGCAATGGTGTTGGCGAGGAGGGGGAGGAGTTAGCACTAGTGAGACTCCGTAGTACTCAGTTAAGGCAACATTGGTAATACTTGCAGCGTAACGGACTTGGAAAATCTTGTCCTTCACTTACATGCACTGGTCAACAAAAAACGATCTCACTGTTCGTTCGTCCTCGTACGGCGTCCGGCCCCTGAGTAAGTTGTTTCGGTTGCTCGTCTCAGTGTGGTGCCAGCACCGTCGGATGGGTTGCCAAGTCTGCCGGCTCTAGTCCACTTTGTTTATCCCCCTCCCATGTACGCGCGCGTCTAAACGATCCATGCACCGTTTCATCGCTGTCCTAGGTCTGGGAATCCTCACGGTGGTCCCGGGGGAGACCATGAAACCCACGCTGAATTCTCTTGACACTGCGCACTATAGGTACCAAAGTTCGCGTCGGGCCACCCAATTTCTGGCCTTTTAGCAAGTCCAACCAACGATAAACGTCATTCAGCAATCTGTTGAGGTATACTCATACTCTTAGACCGACTCAAACCAAGGCAAGGCATTCTAACTGGCCTCGTACAGATAAGCCCCAAAAACGAGCTACAGTGCGAAAAGAAGGACTACCAATCATCACGGAGCAGATTCGAAAAGAAGTTGCTGAGTATAGCTAATGCTCGTGTACCGGGGAAGAAATGTTTCGGTTTCTTGTAGAGTTCAGCGATATCCGAGATCTATGCCATCACAACGGTCAGAGAAAATTACACGCCAGCTTTGGGTTCGCAGACCTTGTCGTGCTCGATGCACTTTTCAATGATATCGTTCAACTTGTCAGACTGGGTATCCTCTGCACTGGGAAGGAAGTTGACTTCTGCACTGATGTCGTGACGGAAGGTAACGCTACCCCAGGCCTTGAGGGCGGTTTCTTGATCATTGCAGCCCCGCAGTACGACGATTACGGGACAGGTATATCCACCCGCGTTGTCGTAGAAGGTCTTCAGCGCAGCGACATCTTCCTGGGATATTTCATTACCGACGAGAGCGGAGGTGTAGAATACAAGCACGCCCGCGTCTTCTTTATACTGTAACGTGGTCTGAAGGGCATGCTTATCCACCCAAACAAACTCGTAATCCTTGCCGCGTATCGTGACACACAATCTTGAGCAGTGAGCGGTGATTCCCGGTGACACCTGGATGAGAGTCTGAGGCCTTGTGGCCACGTCACAAATGACCACCTTCCGCATGGCTTTGATTTTTCCAGTTCGGCCCGCAGGAAGTGTGTTCCCGAGGACAACGGGCAATCTGGAAAAGATCCAGGACAGAAACGACTGCTCGATCCTCCAAGGGGGGCGCTTGGAGTATCCAAGCACGAGCTCGCGTAGGCAACGCTGCGACTCAGATCGCCGATCTTGTAGAGTCTCGTCCTTGACATGAACATCCAGCGTCGTCACGCACGCATGCGCATCGAACTGCATCCCTGACTGCCGCAGACGTCGCTCATTCGCATGCCACCACGTCTCCATTTCACCTTCCTGGTGCTCCAAGCAGGTAGCGACCAAGGCGACAGGCACCTTCTTGCGACAGACCGCGGCATAGAACAGGTCGTAGTTGTACTTGAGGGCTTTGGTGAGTCGGGTGCCGCGGATGCAGTAGATGAGGAGGTGGATGCCCCCCGTACGTGCCAATTCCCTCATCAGCTCTCTCAAATTTCTTTCCGCAACCTCAGCAGGAACTGTCCCTTCGTCTCCTTCGTCAAGTCCACTAGTGTCCCAGAAGTCGCAAGCAACCCCGTCCAGTTCGATCTTGTGCCGTTCGTACTTGAAAGTACACCCAAGTGCGGCATTGGAGGTATACGCGCGATTTTCACCGGCAATCAAATTTATGACGGACGACTTCCCAACACCGGTTTCACCGAATATGACGACATTGACACTTGGAATAAAGTCATTTACGGAGCCCTGTGGAGAAAGGGCTCGGTGGCAGAAGAGAATAGAGGGCCATCGAACGTCACCTTGCCTGATTCTTCGGCAACTGGAGTGGGGGTGGGCTGAAAACTACTTTGCCCGTTACCAGTGGCGGCGATACGGTCGGGCCGTGGGGTTAGATGTTTAGCAGGAAAGTTGACATCGAAATCCGTGGCTGTTGGATGAGATAAACGATTGGTAATGCTGCTCGACGACGT
Organism: Boletus vinaceobasis; assembly: GCA_038092335.1. NCBI lineage: Eukaryota > Fungi > Basidiomycota > Agaricomycetes > Boletales > Boletaceae > Boletus > Boletus vinaceobasis. The sequence continues at coordinate 21,260 of JBBPQE010000013.1, forward strand.
TCCGTGACCAGACTTGCCAGATATTGCCAGATCGTCTATCGAATGGTATCGAGGGGACATACTGTCTTGGATGTTTCCCTGGAGTTGCGAGCCTGGCACAGCAGGATCACCGTCTCGGAATATTTATATGAGTTTAAGGACGGAGGTGGAGGCAAGTGATTAACTTACCTCCTCTGCAGCTGGTAGCATTGCAGGTGAACCTATACGACGGAACTTTTTGCCCTTTAGCGCACCGAGGGAGGAATAAACGATGGGGTCCGTACATGCAGAACCACTCCGCCCACTACACGGGACGGTGGAACAGCCATGTTGTGGGATATGCCTTTCAGGCTTATCAGGACAGGCATCGGGATACGATTTCGCCGAATGCTGAGGCTAGTTTTCAGAACTACGTGAGCTATATGCACTTTGAAAACCTACCTGTGCCTCACCGATGTCCTGCGAGTGCAACATAGTCAGGTCAAATGCTCAGGTAGGTGGATACTCGACCTACCGCATGTTCTGGTGCTGTAGACAGAGCCACAGGGTCGTCGTAGCAACTTTTGTTGTCCTCCACTATTGTACTGCTAGATAGAGTGGAGGTGGTATTCCTGTTCATAGTATCCCGGGGAGTGAGCATCTCTTGGGGATGGTGTGACTCTTCAGATGAATTTGATCGTTCTTCGCGAAGATGGGGAGCACGGGCCATGACATCGCCATGGAAATTTGTGTTGTCGTTCTCCATCATACGACAGTGTACCACCTATTAGTGTCAGGGAGTGTTTATCTGTAGGGTAGATGTTGGGCGAGTCCTTGAATGTACTCGGTCAATGAGCACAGAATCCCTGACTCATATAAGATCTAATGACAATTGTCTTACGTGGCGTCAGTGGACATGAATCTGGAAGGTCAGCAAAGAAGTGAATATGGCTAACGTTGCTCCACACAAATACCGGCGGGTTTGCGTAGACTCGAGTACGTAAACGCGGCCACGACGCAGTCATGCGCCGCGGATACCTGCCTTCAGTTGCATACGAAGTTGATCACAAACGCGAGGCATCGATTTCCAAGCTCCTGCAAGATTAATTGCTTCTAACTTGTTGTCCTGCTTAGCGTCCTCGTGCGGAACTTTGCGAGTAACATTCTGGGTTGGGGCGAGTGCAGCACAGGCACGTTGCTCTCACCGCTCAATTGAGCGCTCGAGGGGACATGGCATCCGCATGTTCACCGTCATTTTTCAAACAAGGCCTCATGTGCTAAACGACCAACAGTTACGAGCTACAGGTCCCGAAGGAAGACTTCTGAACCCTAGGGCCCCAGGGACTGGCTAGCATGTGCAGGTCATGACCTTGCGCCTCGCCTTGCAAATAAAGTCCGCTCCACAGCACGCCAGTGAGTACTTCCGTCTGGATTCGGCTCAGCGGTCGACGGGAAATGATAACTTAGTAAGTAACAGTATAAAGATGGATCCACCGGAGGTTAAACCCAGATTCTCGAATCCGCTTCTTGTTCAGAGCACGCCGAGTGGGTTAACAATCCTAGTCAGTCAGAAGGACACGAGAGCCAACCAAGTCATCCACATTCTTATCCCTAAATCCCTAAACACATTTTGATATTGTGGTCCTGGTCCAAGACGGTATGCCCGGTATGTCTGTCAACGGACCACGCGGTAGCATTACCAATTACTATCTTTTCCGCTGGTAGACATCAGCCCCAGACCCAGGAATGTCATCCTTTTTGGGGAAACCGGCGTCGGCAAGAGCTCCATTATCAACCTGATGGCTGGAGAACAGGTCGCAGAGACCTCTCCGAACCTCGAGGCCTGCACGCTAGAGGCGGCGGAGTATCGGTTTAGTCTTTCGGAAGAAGTGGAACTCCACATCTTTGACACGGTCGGGCTCGAAGGGACCGAAATGGGCACCGACTCATTTTTTGGCGCCATCGAGAAGGCCCACCAGCTCATCAAGTCCCTGCACTCCAGTGGTGGCATCGATCTGCTCCTCTTTTGTATCAGAGGTGGAAGAATCACCAAAGGGATGCAACGAACCTATGACCTTTTTTACAAGATTATGTGCGACAGCCAAGTACCCGTTGCAATGGTCGTCACGAATTTGGAGCTGGAGGACGTAATGGAGAACTGGTGGGACCAAAACGAACAGACACTCCAAGGGCAGTATAGCATTCGCCCTGTCGCGCATGCGTGCATCACATCCGTTCCGGCTCGCGTGACGATGTACGCACAGAAACGGGCAGAGTCGCAACAGGTTCTTCGAAACATGCTGCTTGATACCCTAGTAACCAACCATAACCATCCTTACGTGCGGGAGAGAGAGGCTTGGTTCATGGTCATCATTCGATGGATCTGGTCGTTTTTCACGGGCAGTGAGTCCCTCAGGAGGAGGGCTTTGAAGGAGCAGCTCCAACGTATGTTTCCTCGTGAGGAGGCTGAAAGGTTGGCGCGGCTCTTCGTCGGTGGGACATAATTGATACAGCGCTCGCGTAGTAGGACTGCACAAGTAGTCCTTTGACTGTATGAGATAGTCCTGACTGGTATCCCTTTCTTGGTTCTTAGATCATGGTTTCGTTTACAACTGTCGATTACTACTGTCAATGCGCTGTCACCGACAATCGATCCCGACGTTCTCAAACATTACCGCAAGCAACTTGAAGATGGGTTGTGCTTCGACCGATTTATTTAATGAGTAGGGGGAGGCTTGTTAGTCTTCGAGTCGCTGCTCGGGGGTTCCCTTCACAAACATGTTACGTATTCACCACCACATTTCGTTCCAAGTCCTAAACGAGCCCCAGCCCCTAAGGAAGGGCTTTGAAGGTGACCTAGTGTATAGCACTAGCCGTGCGGAAGGCCACAACCCCACACCCACCATCTTCCTGGCTCGCCCATAATCAAGGTTTGCTCTAGCAGCTTAACACTCTAATACCAATCCCAACCCTTCTTACGTGCGGGATATTGGAAGTTGGCTCACTGCCATCATTCCACCGCTCAGGTTGTGTTCAGCAAAGGCCGCGTCCGTCGAGAAGAAGCACCTGCCGAGGCAGCTCGAAAGGAGGTGTATATTTTCTCGTAACGATACTGAACAGTTAACTGGCGCAGGCACCCGCCGAGGGGGGAAATGATTGATCAGTGGCACTCGCGTAGCAGGTTTGCGCAAGTACTCCCTCAATGGTACTAGCTCAAGCGCTCATGTCCCATGCCTAGGTTTCGTTTACAACCTTCAACCCCATTGTGGTCGTAGCTACTACTGTCAAACTAATGTGTATGCAATGGGCATTGGTCACACCGCAGCGTTATTTCGTCCACATTACAGGTATAACAAACAAAAGAAAGAAAAGAGTCTAGACTAACACACACAACCAATCACCCTTGAAGCGCACGTACCCCACCGATCCGCGTCCAAAACATATCTTCCTTTAGCTTCACCAGCTCCTTCCATGTGCGCTCTTCCCACGTCGCATCGCTCGCGAACCCTTCGCCCTCGGTGCTCGATGATTGTTTCGTGCTCGTCGTGTCCATCGACATACGACCATCGCCTTCCGAGGCGCGTGAAGGGGGGGGATCCGGGACGACAGTCGTAGATGTACCATTCACCGTCTCTTCCACATCGCCATGCGTCGTGTTGGCATCGCCCGCGGTGACATCCTCGACGGGCTCCGGATCAGCCCCCGTCGTGGGTGTGGGTACAGATGCAGCCTGAGAATCATTGACTTCGTTGACGACATCAGCTCCGATACTCCCTTCCCCTTCGCCATCGCTACTCTTCGTTTCCACTGGGACCTCTCCTTCGCTTGCCTTGCGCGCATCTGCTTCAGGGGCAGAATCGGCAGAGGCAGCGGCAACAACCGGTGACACCCCCTCTTCCTTGTCACCTTCCTCGGAAACTTTCGGAGCCCCCGACGCCGGAGGCGGCGGAACGGCCCGTCTTGCAGCTGCGCGCCTCGGAAGCGGTGGTGCACTTGGTCCAGTCGCCGGAACAGGCGATGCCGGCCTCGACGAAGCCAACGCCAACGATATCGACGTTTTCCCTCGAATATGCGATGCAGAGGGTGCACGTCCATGCGACGGGGATGTCCCACGCGCGATCGCAGGGGGTATTGGTGATCCCGCGTGTGAACGGCTAACAGCGGGACTAGCAGGACGCGAACTAGGGGGCAGTGATGCGGGTGAGGCGACACGGGAACGGGAACGTGGGGCGGGTGACGTCACGCGCGAGATGGGGGTTGGCATAGTGGGCGTCATCGGGAGCGGAATGGTGTGTGGGGAAGGGGGCGGTAGGGGATCTTGAGTGGGTGGCACACTCGGCTCAGCAGCAATGGGATACGACATTGTGGACGGCGGCGGAGAAGTTTCGACTGTCGGTGTAGCAAAGGTAATTTCATCGACAGGTGTTGAAGGCTCAGATGCGTTGACGTCAGCTTCGTCTGGATCGGTATGACCGTTCGCGTTGGCAGCAGGCGCCTTGATCTCTGCAGCAGCATCGATCCCGTTCTGCGTGCCCGACGGGGGAATCTCTGTATCTGTCGTGGTCCTACCACGAACGATGTTGCGCTTCGGAAGTGGTGGCGGGTCCTGTGCATTTATCTGGGCAGTGGGGGACTCGGTATGAGGATGGGGAGCAGAAGGATGGGATGGAGGAGCAGGTAACTTTTTTGCGCTGCCCTGTCCTGTTTCCTTTTCTTTATCCTTGTAATTCTCTCCATTTTCCTTGCTCCAACTAACAGCCCTCTCTCCTAATGCACTAGCCATCTCCCAGAGCCTCCTTCGTCGTGGGGGAACGGGAGGTTTCTCGAAAGCTGAAGGAATGGCCGTGACGCTTGGAGGCTGGCTACCCGCGCTCGAGGTAGCCAGCAGTGAATATTTCTCCTGAGTGTCGCGGTTCACAAGGGGTTTGACAGACTGGACAACTTCCTCCTCCCATACCCGCTCCACGATCCCGACACGCACAAATGCCCACAATGAACACGTACTTCGAAGCCTCATCAGGCAATAATTTGACGTACATAGGGGATACGGCGAATTTTGTGCTTGTGCCTGAAGTACACGAGACGGCGGTATGGCATTGAGAGGAGGTCGGGAGGATGTACCAACAACAGACATGGATGCCGAAGAAGTATGCACGGGCATAAGAGCGGGTGGTATAGTAGACGTAGTAGGAGTGGCGAGACGAAAAATGTATACCTGCCCAGGTGGTTCGCACTGTGGTGCACCAGCGTTGTAGCTCTGTGTAGAACCACGCGCAAGAGGATATTTGAACCACGAACTTCCATTCGTGTTGTGGGAGCGAGAAACGGGTGTCGTGGATGGTAACTGTGCGATGAAGGTTCCGCAGAGAGCACAAGACAAAGAAGAGGTGGACATCAACTGAGGATGTTGGTGCAGCTCATGGACGAGGCTCGAGAAGGGGAGAGGCTCCACAGTCAGCATCCCGGTGTGGATTGCAGCAAAGACTGAGCGACGAGACAACCAATTCAGGGAAGGCGCGAGGTCAAGCCGTACAGTGGGTTCACTACATCCATGCCGTCAGATAAGCCGGAGAAGAGTGGGTTAAGTAGCGTACGAATCCTCGGTAAGCAGACGCGCAATGAATGGCTGGTTTAGGAGCGTTGATATAATAGGTGGAGTCGGCTGCGATACCCTCAGCCCCCTCAGGTGCGCGACGAACGCAATGAATTCAGCATAGGGAGTGTGCGTGATCATGAAACGGATTCTATGCATTTCCTCACCGCATGAATCATCGCGCTCAACCCACTTTCCCTTACCCACGGTGAGCTTTGCTTCTTGTGCATCGCGTTCGGCTGCCTCTTTTTCGGCTTGAAGAGACTGCATCTGGACCTGCATGTCCTTGACGGCATCTTCAGCAATCTTGAGGGCCTGCTCCGCACCCTGCACCTTTCGCTCGCTTTTGGCCTGGTTGAGCCGAGCTTCCGCAACCATGGTGTTTGCTTGGTCAAACAGACTCGCACTGAGGTCGTCGAGGTCCTTTTCAATGTCGTGACGTGCAGTTTCCGCCTGACCACGCTGAGCAGCCTCCTCTGTTGCGCGTTCCATCAATCTGTTTAGTTCTGCCGTGACATGCGCTTTCTCTACGAGCAGACCCGTATTCAAAGCGGCCAGGTGATGGCTCCGTTCGAGTTCGAGGGAGGAAATGGTAACCGAGGCCTTCCGTAGTGAAGAAGAGGCATCGTGCAGCTGATCCTCGAGGTTGGACATTCGATCATACGAAGCGACGAGTTTGCTGTTGAGTTGTGTGACCTGCGAGAACAAGTCTGTTGTTTGCGCACGCAGAGACGCAATGATCTGCGCTTGGGCTTCCGAGGTATCCTCATCGCTCTCGTCGTCCACGGGCTCGCTGTCGAGAGTGATGGTGAGCACGTCGGTAGTGTTGACAAATGCCGTACCTGCTCGCAACTGTCTCTGGGTCTGTCATTGATGGTCGTGATGAGACAGAGTCAAGAATTGTATGGCACCAAAAATAGACGCTTTACTTATAAAATTTTACATAACCGTGAGTGCTAGCGAGTAGCGACCGGCAACAACTCAAGCCAGCTTTACCACACAACTTCAACCATGCGCCTAGATATACTGTACACTCGACAAGAGATTGTTCTAACGAGTACATTCCTTTACTTTCTAATAAACCGTATATCACGCCCGTTTGATCCATGCGTCGTGTCGTGCTACCAATTCTTTCACAATTTCCTCCTCGATCTCCTTATGAGGTGCAGACGGCGACGAGTCAATCTCAATCCAAGTTTCCTCGTATTCAAGACCGTTGGGTGAGGTCGATTTCGGGGACACCAACACCACACGATGTTTTCGATGGTGCAAGTCGTTTCCAATGACGACCTGGTGCCCGTATCGCTCAAGCGCCTGACGCGCTTTGGGTATGAGCAGAGCTTGGTCGGTTTCGAGCTGATCAATCCACATGTAAGCAATCAACGGATGTTACAGCGCCGCACGCACCTTGAAAGATACAACAAAACCGCCGGGTACCCACTCGGAGACCAGCGGTTTCAGAACTTTAGGTACTTGATCCATTTCTATATGCAAACTACCCTTTCCTGACTGGATCTTGTGTTCCGACTGCTCAACACCACATTTGTCATTGAGTGACCGTTGAAACGCATAAATTGTCATACTGACCATTTTTTGCCTGGGTAAGAAAAAGTCGCTTACAGCGGCAGCGAGGTAATACATCGCCTTTGGTCCCAATTTTTTCATTTCTCTGCTTATCGCGCGTAACAGATAGAGGTAATCGTTGACCGTGACAAACGTGAGGGTATGTAGAGTTCCCTCAGCCTGCACAGCCTTGTAGGCACGCAAGACAGACAACAAGGCTGCACGCTCAGACGTCTTCACTGTGATGTGTGGATGGGCCGCGCTTGGCGAAGGGTCATTTGAATATGGGTACGCGGAGTCGATTGTAGAGGAAGAAGGCAACGCGGCATCTATCTCGAGGAAATCAAGGAAGGGATGAGTTGAATGTGAATAGTTCCGGCTAAATGGCTGAAGACTGAATTGCCGATGCATGAAGATGACTGCATATCCCTGTTTTAAAAAGTATTCTGCGGAGGTTGCACCTCGCGTGCCTGAGAGAAAACTGTGAATTCATTCACAATGACAGATCGTGGGCAACAGACCTGCGCTGAAGTTATCAAGAAATCGGACACTAGAGTCGAATGAGCAATGATCATATCTTCACCTGAAGTTCGGGCTCACACATTGAGCTCTAATGGAACGGTTGTACCCCCGCTCTACTCAGGCTGTAAGATCAATGTATGGATGTGGCGAAGCGGGGGGTAATTCACCGTCACGAGGACAACTTTCCTTCTTTTATCGATTTGTCTATCGATGAAGTGGGATACGCCTTGGATATCAGCTGTGAGGGTACTCGGCCCTGGCTGGGTTGCAAAGTAAGACTCTGCGGAGAACGTTGTGGCATCGGGCTGGATCGTGTTAAACATTCTTGGACTCGATGCACAACAATTTATGCCCAGACTTTAAGTGTACGGCACAGCCACCTGGTGTACCCCGACTTTTCATCGACTGGTACCGGCAATTGCCAGAACAACTCTCTCAATAACTCCTGCCAAGTAAATAATAACGTTCTTCGACCTGTGCTAGCGAGACACCCGAGTCTTGGATTCATCGTCTCGGAGACTGCTGCCGATTTATTTCACTCAGGGTTTAGATTCGTGAGTCATACTTACATTGATGCAAGTCCACAACCTTGAATTCATTTCCACCTGGTACGAAGTCACTCCCGATTTGTGTCCATCGACGGTTGGCCTTACTCTAATCGTGCGGAGAGAGCCTCAAGATATGAAGCGTTGTCAATGTAGGGGATCGAGTGCTGATTTTTTCGTGTTGTGAACGGGAGGTCGTTCGAGCAAAAAATTTCTTAGGACCCCTTCTCGATGACATTGGGAAGCGAATGAAGATATCTAACGAGTACTGGTCGGTGGGTCTAACTGCCTATACATATATTGTCTTCTGATAACGGCGTCATGCGGGGCACCCTGAACGATGCGGATGTGCGTTGCATCAACGGTGTGCATTGTGTGGCAATATTCTGTAACTGACGTCGACCAACACAGGCGCAAAGTGGATGACTTGAAGAGTGGCGCATCCGCATCCTCATCCGCATCTTTTCCCGCCTCGTCCGTCGACACTCATCACTGTCATCTCGATCACACATCCAGTGCTCCTGGACTACGCTGAAACCAAGGGTACCCATTCACCGTCACGGGTTTTTTCTCCATGGATCCACGTTCGTTATAACGTATATCACCTGGCCTCGCCGCACCCTCATGTATCAGCATCCACATCTCGGTCGCATTTGTCAATACGTCCGAGGGCGCCACCAGATCTGATGAATGCACCCCGATGTTGGATGCTTCCGCGTCCGTGCGCGTGAGCCATGGTGCATAACCATGGCGGGTGGATGGCAGCGCGTATTTATCCGTGACGTGCTGTATCGCATACATTTGAAGGGAGTTCTCGTTTTTTCGGTCGTGGCTTGCGGCCCTGCCGAGATTGCCTAGACCACACTCGATCAGGTACCGGCACACGTTACTCGTGGTTGTCTCGTTTGTCGTCGCCAGCCACTAAGTGGCATAGCGCATCCTCGCTCTCCCATGATGGGTTTCAAAAAAAGAAGAAAAGTATTGGTACGTCTTTGCATACTAGGGGTGGGGAGTAGAAAGGACACATGTCAGTAGCTCATACCATAGTAGATGGCATGGGTATTACTGTTACTATTAGTGATGGCCCTATCGGACTGGCCTCGTCAAAATACACACGAAAGGTCCACTACCACTACTACAACCGAAGAAGATCCAGGCCCAGGTCCACATCGATTCAAATCACCTTGCCAATCAATCAATTCCTTACGAGCAACAAGAAGCAGCCCTTGCCGTGCCGCTGAAACATTACAACTCTCAGTGACCACGAGAAACGGGTCAGCCGAAAGAAAAAGAAAGTCACCTCTGCTTCACTATCAAGCCAATGCCATCTCTTAACTTTGAGCACGTGTAGACGACAACAGTATACTTGTAACGGCTATAACGGCAAAGAAAGTGTCCCTAGAGACGTCATTTTGGGAAGGCACGTAAAATAAAGTAAACAGAGAAAGAAAAGGACAGGGTCCAGGGAGGGCGGGAGAATTCAACCAATATCCCCATCGTAGCAAATTAGCATGAACGTGTCGGGTACAAGTTATTTTGCGAACGGAAAGGTCAACAGCAAAGAAAAGAACGACTCAAATGGAACGACAGGTATATATCGATGTTAACCTACATGACGAGCCAAACGGGTCAAGAAAAAAGAAGTGATCACATGATAACACATTCCTTCTCCTCAAGCTTTACCCCTTGAATACCCATCTCCGCAAACGTCGTTGGGCCCTTGGCAGGCGGACGCCCCAGCGGCGGTTGTTGAGGTGCGCCCGCATCCACATCCTGGGGTCCACCATGAGGGGTAACAGGAGAGGGCATACTCCCCGTACGCTGACCCGGTGGACGTCCCGCAGGCCGCGCGTAGCTCGGAGAGTCCGTTCTCGACGGCGGCGACATAGCCCCGGTAGGGTTGGATCCGGGATCGACGAGCGTGTACCGATGCTGGCTCGGGAATTGCCTTTGAGTTGGTGCTTGAGGTCCGGGGCCGGGTGGAGCACCGGAACCATGTTGCATTTGTGGACTCATCGCGTGAGCAGGCGGTTGTTCTGTAACGGGTGGGAGGGCCGAGGTGGGCGCAACGCCAGATCCGTGTGCATGGTAACGGGCCGTCGAGTTCTTCCTGATGAGCTCAACCACTTCTTGGCCATCCTCCAATGACGATCTGGGGCCACCACTCTCGCGTTCCGAGCGCTGCTTGGCTTGCGTGCGTTTGCGAACAAGCTTCGATTCCGTGATATTGTCGTGCTCTTGTCTCGAAAGCGATTGGGGAGATGGCTGGGACAAGGCAAGCAGACGCTCAGCAGCGTCGCTGTTGCCATGATCGGAAGCCTAATCGTTGGGATCAGTCACGCATCACGTCTCCAGTTCGAGTTCTTGGCTCGACTCACCAACTGGTACCACATCTGAGCTGCCTCGATGTCCTTAGGACCACCGACGCCGACTTCCTTGTAGTAACCCATCGCAAATTCTGCACTCGGCAAACCTTTCTTGGCGGCCTTCTCTGCAAACGTGAATGCAAGGTTCTCGTCCTTGTCAAAAGCACCTTCAGCTCCGCACAAAAACCACTTGCTGAGCGCCATGTCTGCCTCTACCTCGCCCTGTTGACTTGCGAGGGAGTAATATTGAACGCTGAGAAGGGCATCGAATGGGAACGGTGCGAGCGCGAACTCGTACGCATGTCCAAGTTTGTACTGTGCAGGAGCAAAATGAAGGAATGCGGCCCGCTCCACATGGAGCCGAGCTTCTTGTTGGGCGGACGAGTGCGGCGGAATTAGCGGCGCAAATAATTGAGGAGGAACGGTAACATGGGAGAATTCCCCAAGAAGGAGCGAACCGTATACGTACGCGGGCTGAGGGACCTGTACAGAAGCAAGCGTCGCAGCACGATGAATCAAGGAAATTCCGATTTCTGGTTGAGCCGGAAGACCGAGTTGGCCCATCAAGTGTGCCATTCCCATACGCTATTACATATGCGCGGAAATTTTATTTACGACACGTGTAGAGGTGGCGAGACACTCACGTAAACACAACTCTCAACATTGAGTTTGACACCACGTTCAAAGCAGTCGCGGGCACGCGCTAGATCGTTGAAATTTTCGTAGTCACGACCAAGCCGGAACCAAGCCTGCGCATACCCTGCCCGCGCGGCTTGTTCAAAGTCACGGAAGGCGACACGAGGGTTATGTGGGATGTGATCGGGGTATGCCCCCGACGCAGCAAACGTAGCGCGAAGATAGATCGTCTCCGCAGCAAAGACGGGCATTGGATTGGGGTGTTGTGCAGACGCGATTTGAAGAACCAGGGGGACCGCGATTTGCACGAGCTGTAACAGTTGCGGATCCTGTATGACGGAAGGTCCGGTTGGTGGCGTGTCATCTGAAGCGTTCGGCTGAGCGCGGTCAGCGAGCATGAGGACGTCTCGCGCCCAGTTGATTTTTAAGGCAGGGCCATGGCCAGGCTGCTGAATGGTAGGCAAGGCAGTCGTTAATGATTGAATGGTTGGAAGAGGGGCAGTAAGCGATGGTGTCCCGCTTTGCCGGGGAGGGGAGGAAGTCTGTGGGGCATATGGTGGTTGAACGGAGTTGGCCCTCGGATGCATCTGTGGCTGCTGAGGAGGTTGACCGTAATTTGATAGTGCAGGGACGGAAGCTCTATGATGGAGCGGCGGTGCCTGAAACTGTGGTTGGTAAGTGGTGCCTCGGTGGGGATGGGTATACTGTGGGGGTCGTGGTGAGGCGGGAAGAGGGATTCCGGCAGGCGAAATTGTCTGGTTCCACGCCCCCCAAGGACTCTGGTCTGGAGGCGGCTGGACTGAAATGCGATGGGCAGGTGTCTGGGGAGGAAGAGCAAAACCACCTGAATTGTAGTTGTAAGGAGGCTGCTGGGGAGGGGGTGGCGGTCTAGGGGAGAGGATGCGGTATGGGTCGTGGTAGGGAGGTTGGTGAAAAGCTCCGGCCTGGTTGTCTAAAGTCCTCGCCATCTGTTTGTACATGTAATATAAGAATGGAGTAATCAGCGACACATGGAGGTAACACGATGCACGCGGCGCACATTGGCAGGCAGGTTCGGGTCGAGGCGATGGGGGCGAGGGGCAGGGAGTGGAGTAGAGGTATGCGGGGGAGGTGATGGTTGGGACTGAGTGATATATGATGGAGGGGGCAGAGGGGGCAAAGGAGGTGGCTGGTCTAGATGAGGCTGCACCACGTAACCAGTAGCGTACCCACTCGCAGGGCGCGGAGGTACAGGCGGAGCGGCCATCCCTACTAGAACCTTCTCAGGTCCCTGGCGCTCGAACGTGTCTCAAGCTGATCCCGTATTTGACAGCCGCCAAAAACACGCTGACTGTTTCCCAGATCTGAGCGTGCTGGACCGTCGACCCTAACCGAGTAGTAGAAGTAAGAAGAGTAGTAAAACCGGGTTGGGCACGGCGAACGTCATGTTGACTGCCTATGTGGTCAGAGCGACGCTGATTTGGATATCCCACGACCTGTAGCTGTGCTACTTGTCACCGTCGCGGTGCGGGGACGACACAGGTGGTACTGCCTAGTTGTCTACTACATCGCCCACCGTCCTCCACGAAGTGAGTATAGTGTCTATATATTGCCAGCCTGCATGGTTGACCGAATCGGTGCAATCACCATCGATACCCACGCATCAACGTTTCAACCACCGATTGACCCTCGTGCTGTGCATTCTGACCACCTGACTCGCGCTTATCGATCAGTGATTGAGCAGGCAGCTAGGAATAACATTACCCACTGATTGTGAACACCATTCTACAGCTTTTGGAAGGGCACGCCACAGCCCACGTCGTAGTCCGAAGATATGGAATTGGGTCAGCGCCAACCGACCCGTCATAAAAACGCCCCAGCCGCGTCTACCCACGACGCTTATTTTCGCCCGTCGAGTGAAACCTTTTTTGTAATTGCCGTCCGCAGCTCCTTGTCCATGAAACGTCGACATCGCTAGTAGTAGGCCAGAGTTTAGGTATCCCAAATCGGTCGTCGATCCAGCCACCCCGCACACTCAACGGGCCGGTCGGACCCGTTGTCCATTCACTAAAATACCTCCTGCGATCAGCACGATATGATTTGTTGTCCCTGCCTGCGCGCAGCGCTCAGGAATGATGCATTGATGCATCAAAATGACGAGGATTGCGGGGGCAATGTAGCACTACTCGCTCCCGCTTCACAGAAAAAATAGCACGTTGCCGCGGTGTCCGTGCCAGCCTTTGCTGATCAGTTTCGATGCCTTCGCTACCCTGACAGCATAATGGGGGTCCGCCTCGCCCATCAAACAATCATCATATACTTTCAAACATCTACCACACCCATGCAATCTAGTACGAAAATACTGACAGCCAAAAGGTATCATCAAAATACATTTTGAACAAGGACCCAAACATGTGATAGCCAAGATCGTGCGAATAAACAACAAAGCAGCAGTGGTTACATGAGGGAAATGCAATAGTCAAGAAGACGTTCCGTTGAGATCGAAACCTCGCACCGGGTTCCCGCGTATACAGCTGGCCTGAGCGTGCATAGCGAAAAGGAGGGTCGAGGACAGAAATACATTTGTTACGGACTGCTGTCTCCCGAGGTCAAAAATGAGGTTGCTGGTGGTGGCCTCAGAGTGACTTCTTGGTATATTAAATCTGTTAATTGTGGTGAATCGGTGTCGTCAGAATCGCAGCATGTATGCAGTACGCCAAGTACTGACCTTTCAGTTGTTCTTTTGACAATGGCTCTCCGTTATCAAAGTCAAAAAACGATGGATCGATAGGATCTGCGACGGGCTCATCGTCTATGTCATGGTAAGGCTTGATTGCAGGTCAAATAAATCACGTCATCGACCACGAACAAGTGTTACAGAGAATTTGTATAGTAAGGCTGCTGTCGCTTCGGTCAATATGGATACGCACCTCAAAGTATGGGTGTTGAAGAGCCTCGACGGCTGTTATACGCCTTTTGGGACTAAACGTGAGGCATTTCTCCAAAAAATCAATTGCCTGCATGGAAAACGCACGCAGCGGTCGTTTAGAGATGAGATAGGGTAATGTAGTATCTGAAGGCTGACCAATTCGTTGGCCCCAAGGAACATCGTTTTGAAATCCTTTCCTTTCCTGAATGGTAGGGCGCGGATGTACTCGCGAGATCTGGGTGATGAGATGGCATAAAAATCGTCGATGGAAGGGGTACCGAGGATGTCAAGGATGAGGGAGAGCTGGTCGTGATCTTCGGATTAAAAAATAGGGTTGGTGAGTGCATACACGCATGTGAGTTGTTGAAATGATGGGTTATAAATTCGGTTTTCCGTGCGCCACGTCTTACCCCAAAACGTGGACAAGAGAGCCGAACTCATCTGAGAGTAGCGAAGGGAAAATAGATATCACTCACAGTCGCGTCCAGGGAACATGGGTTTCCCACTGAGCATCTCTGCCAATACACAGCCGACACTCCACATATCTATCGCCCGCGTATATTCTTTGAAAGTCAGCATTACTTCCGGAGCGCGATACCATCTTTATAATGCGTCGGACGTAAGGCTCGGCGGAAATGAGAGCGCACACACCGTGTTGCGACATATTCAGTCATGAACGTGCTGCTGTCATTTGCAACGTTCGGAGGGGGTCGTGCTGATCGCGCGAGGCCAAAGTCACAAAGCTGGCTCGCGGAGGAATGAAAAGCGACACTGAGGATCGTTCGTCTTCACTTACTTTGAGATCGCAGTTGGCGTTCAGCAGCAGGTTTGAAGGTTTCAGATCACGGTGAAGGACATCGGCGGAATGGAGTGCCTTCAAGGCTCGGAGGGTCTTTTTCACTCACTGTCAGGCCATCGTTTCGGTTGAAAATGGAGATGTGACGATTACCTGGTAGATGAAGTACTGACAGTGATCGTCACTCAATTTCTGAGTTCTGATAACGCGATGCAAGTCGGTCTCCATCAGCTCTTGGACGAGATATACGTCTTTGAACAATTCGAAACTGGGAGGTTGAAGGATATCGAGGATGGAGATGATGTTTTCGTGGCGAAAGTGCCGGAGAAGCTTGATCTCACGAAGGGTGCGTAGACAGAACATGGAATGGTCAAACGGTGTGATACGCTTTATGGCGACCCTTCTCTGAGACGGTTGGTGGATGGCAGAGCTAGACGAGTGCGAACGACGTCAACATCCAGATCTGAGGCGCGAAACCGAGCAAGGGTAGCGTGCACTGACCAGACGATGCCATACGCGCCTTCGCCGATGACCTCGAGCACGTGGTATGCGGCATCGACGGTGAAGGTTTCGAGTCGGGGGTCGATGGACATGTGAGCGTCGTCGTCGTCGGTGTTGAGAATGCCTGTCAAGACGCCCGCCGCAGTCAGTCGGACTTCGGAAGCGAAGCGCCCCCGCGCTGCGCTTCATTTATCGGTGCTCATCGTCCTCGTGTGATTTGTTTCACGATCACCGTCGGTGCTCGCCATGGCCCACCCAGAGTTGGTGTCACGGCAAGCTTTGGGCGGATATCGGTCTTCGTGGAGGACGTCTCGGGAAACGGGGTCGTTGAGCTTGGGTGTTGTCGCTAATCCTCAGGCTGGCCTCGAGGCGTCCCATCCATCCCCGCAGCCAACTATAGGGCAAGCCTCGGTTCAG
Source organism: Boletus vinaceobasis (assembly GCA_038092335.1). Taxonomy (NCBI): domain Eukaryota; kingdom Fungi; phylum Basidiomycota; class Agaricomycetes; order Boletales; family Boletaceae; genus Boletus; species Boletus vinaceobasis. Next base: position 37,065 of record JBBPQE010000013.1, read on the forward strand.
CAGACTGCGGACAGGAGCGGAGAGGCAACACAGCCCGCCCCACCGCCGTTGCCGTCGCTGTCGTCGTCGACTTCGAGACTGACGGTGTCAGCGCAGGGTATTCAACAGTGGTGTCCCAGCGTGTACTCGGAGCCGCAGTATTGGCACTGGTACTACGACCCAACTCGGCACCAGCAATATTCTTCGTTGACTCCTTTGTTCTCCCCCATGCCCGGCCCGCGCCTTCCGTGTGTCTCCCCATCAGGTACAGCCCCCATCACCGACACCATGTCCGAATCCCTCTTCGCATCGTTGAGAGGGCTCCAGTCTCAGTTCGCTACGTTCCAGGAGAGCCTTGGGAATATTAAGTCGGATGTCGAGGATACCCTTTCTCAGCTCCATGCCTTGCGCACCGCCCAAAACAAGACGGACAAGTGTATCGCGGAGTTGGAGGGTATGATTGGCGTCAGCTCCACAAGTACAGCATCCGGAGGTCGTGGAAGACGCGGCAGGGGGCGGGGTAGAGGCGGGAGAGCAGGTACACACGCAGAACCGCCACTCGAAGGCGCCGACGCCGGGATTGTCCCTGGAAAGACGCTCATACAGAGCCTGGCTTCGATTCAGTCTGCGGTCGAAGTGCTACTCGCTCGTAAAAGTCGCGCATCTCAATCTCGTGAGTATCTCTTCTCTTTGTGTGACAATGCGAATCGATTCTCAATCTGTCTCCCAGATCTATCAGCGATCCATCAAGAAGCAATCTCGCCACTACCTCTTGCACCATCTGTGAATCCTACGGGACAGGAATTCTCTCAGACATCATTGCCTCACCGATTACCGCTGGATCCATCTCAACAGTATCCGACGTTGCAATTAACACACTCTACTTCCGCGATCTTTTCCACATCGCAATCTGAGTCATCACCACCTCTTCCTTCAATCGCAATCCCTACACCAGAATTCAGAACATCGCCGCCGCCTGCGACGCCAGTAAAAGGTCTGTTCGTCACCTGTTCCCCGCTCTGTTCCGTTGTATGCCCAGATATATGCTCTTTCGTCTTGGAGTCACTCCAATTCTCGCCCCAAATGGGGCGCTCGTCTATCTTTTATGAAAGCTTGACCAACTAATTTGAACGTCTACAGAATACGCTGATGCATGTATACAAGCGCGTCCGCCCTCACCCACATCTGGACCCTTATGTTCTCTCTTGCATTCTCAGAGACATACTCCTGGTTTTACACCAGTCGGCTGGAGCGTTGATCCAGGTAAGTATATGCCATTCCAATGTGACCGTCTCTTCGACACTTTGCAATCACCTTTCGTCACATCAGTTCGAATGAACTCACATGGTTCTACAGCGACGCTTGGGCAATCCGCTGGCAGTTTCGGTGAGCCTTACTCCTACCATTCCCCACATAATTCTATGTCGTATTGTGCATATATGCATGCAACTGGTGGGAAAAGTCAACACAGGATTTACGTCTTGCCAGACACCTGGTTGATCCGAGGCTACAGCATTCTCACATGTTCGTCCACCAAAGGGTGGGGAGATTAATTTGATCGCCTCGGTCTGGAAGGGAGATTACGAGATTTGTCGTTCTTGTCGTTCTTGGCATCCTTGGCGTGGCTTTGATACGTAACACGTTCTCGAGTGATTGCTGACCCGGATGATCCAGCACGACCGATTGCACATACTCACTTCCTGTACGACACCCACCTCCCTAATGCAGCCAACACCGCAACGGATAGTGAAGCACCCGGAAGTGATGGTGATTACTTGCTTCGCAGCTCGACGCCCCTGCATACCCAGCTACCTTCACGCACGATGTATGCTCCTTCCTTGTTTTCCTACCCGACTGAACCTGGGGCCGACAACCCAACATCGCAGCAGGTGCGGTCGGCCGTCCTACTGGGAGTTTCCAGTTCTCAAGACACTTCGGCTGTGCCTTCGGTCGGCGGTACTAGCCCCGCAACAGTGACCCCGTTGCCTTCAACAAGGGTTTTGCAAAGTCCACTGCTCCGAACTCCTCTCACAACTGGATGTGTTGATTACTCGATGACAGGACCTGGATTTGGGCCGCCAGGTAACTCGGAGACGCCGCTCGCATCTCCGCTGAGCTCTCCGAGTAGTACTGATACCATGCCAATATCGGTGTCTGGTGGTTCAGGGTCTGAGGAGCACGTAGGTTGCCGTGTGCGATCCCGTTTGGAGTTACATCCAGAGGACGTTCTGATGACTTCCGATGGAGGCGGCGACGGGATTTCGCTTAAAAGTGGTGCGAGAATGGCTTCTGAACTTATACCCGCTGCACAAGTGCATCGCCGACAATCTTCCCCAGTGGGGACTGACGATGGAAGATTGACATCCAGTTGTCCCACTCGGCCATCGGAAACTTTTGCCGACGACCATGAGCCCCGGGTAGTTGGTCGTTTGACGTGCGAACACAGCGGTACCACAGATCCAACACTCGTTCCACGAACTTATCTTCCTCGGAACCTCCCCGTGATACCCACGCCCCCATTTTTAACACCGGAGCCGTCGGTCGGAGAGGATCGCGGATCAGCTCGACAAGGCTCACTCGAGGTGCTGTCGCCTTTGACCCCTCCCCTGCTTTCCCCGTTCCCCGCTATTGAGAGCCAGCTTTTGAAGGAAGGTAGTAGCGACGTGAGCGGACAGATAGCAGCTCAGGAAGTCACGGAAGAGCTGACTGATTGCACGGGTGGTGCAAGGGGTGCAAGCGTCTGTGGAGGCGACGCTACCGAAGGGGTCAGTGCGGGTGCTCCGGTGAGCGACGCAAGGTCGAGTCCTGGACCTCAGATCGACCAGACAAGTACCGAGGAATCAATTTCTGCAACGAACTTGGGAGTGCCTGTTATCACTGTCACCCATACGGGACAGTTGATCGCTATGTCCAATGAAGATTCATTCCAAGTACCTCAAGATTCGTCAGCAGAGCAGGTTAGCATCGACTTGGCCGAGCGCCATCCCGACGCCAACGGCGCTGGCCTAGCGTATTTCCCGATGAATGGGCACGACATCAATTTGTCATCCCCGTGGCGTCGTCCTGAGCCCCTGATCCCCGCGACGCCCTCACGGTATGCAACCCCCTCTGATTCCTCCGGTCCTCGTCCCTCGCAGGAAGAAGAGGAGGTGTCGAGTACGCTCATGGTTGGCGGGTCTGGCATGTCGACGCCCGCCCCAGACTCTGCTTCTTTCCCTTTGATGTTCCCACAACACCCCTCCCGGGCTTCATCTGTTCATCCTCACACCTCGCAGCAGCGTTTGAAATTGACACCAACGTATGCCGACAACCCCAGCGCCGATCGCGCATCCTCCGCATTGGCGCCGGAGGTGTTTTCTGTCGACCCATCGATTCTCCATAGTCCCATGACCATCCTTCTGCCGCATGGATCCGAACCACCGAGTTCGCCACCAGACTCGGGCGGATCGCTGTCGCTGCTCACATCCCTCGACGGTACCGACGTCGACGACGTCGACGACGCGCTCCACGGTTGGGACAGGGATTGGGATAACGATGCCGACGCCACACGACGCCGCAAGCAGTCCCATGCCGGCGCGCCCATCGACAGATCCCGCGGAAGCATGTCCAGAGGGCGCCGTTCCGAACCGCACCACGTCCCCGGTCTAGCACGCGCCGTGGCGACGACAGTACGTACTACATCGGAAGCGGCGGCTGGACGTATTGTCGGCGGGCCCGGTGCTTCAGTGGGCGAGCTCGCTCTGCTTTCGAGGCGGGAACCGTTGAAGATCTACTTGAAGGTCCCGGAGACGATGCAGCGCTTGAAGAGGAAGCGGGGTGTTTTCGATGGCGGGGAGGAGGCGGGGAGGGAGGAGGCGGGGCAAGACAGTGGGTGCGCAGACAGCCACGGCGAGTGTGAGAGTACTGGCGCTAGTATCCCCTTGGATGACACGTCGCAGAAAGGGCAGGAGGAAAGGGTATCCACTGGGGTATGTTTACTCTGCGGTGTATACCATGGTCCAGGACTGACACCTGACACGAGGGTTTGCAGGTCTCGGCGAGCGTGTCGCCTTGTCGGATCGGGGCGGTGACATCTGGAACAAGTATACCGACGCCGATCATGCCTCGATTCGCGCCGGAAAGCTTCACGAACAGTGGCTTCATGGACGGTGCGGGAGAGCATTCAAACGTGACGTCCCATTTGCCTGTCTCTGGAAAAAGAATGAAAAGACAGAGTGAACGTGGCAAGGAGGCTGATGAAGCACGTATGACCTCTGAGCATGCTCGTGTCCGCCGAAAGAAACGAAAACGGGTGGTGGATGTAAAATCAGAGTCTCCCGTGAAACACCACGTTCGGAACGGCCAGATAGTAGCCATGCAACTGGAAATGGAGCCAGAACCGGAACCCATACCTCCGCCCGAACCTCGATCGCAAGTTCAAGCATCTGAGCCCTCGGTTCCTGCTGAGCAGGTTGGCCAAGACTCGCGGACGGCTACTCAAATATGGCACCGGAAGGGACGAAAGAAGCAGGGAATGAATGCACGGTTGTCATCGCCTGCGAAACCGAGTCACCCAAGTCCACGCCGCACGTGCCGCGTCAAGTCGTCCCCGACGAAAGCGGAGGTATCGGATATAGTGTCCCAAGCGGGTGGAATGTGGCCAAAGCTCCCGAGCGTGTCCAGCCCCTGGGATGCACAGGTATGTTTGTCGCACCTCGTTCGAGCAGGTCTTTGAATCCGTTTCATTTATTCTTCTAAGTCTATCCAATGCGACAGGTGAGCTGCCCTAGTGGGAAGCTTGGCCGTACAACTGACTAATGTTTTGATTTGATACAGCTGCGATATGTGGTTCCACTATGGGTGTGTAGCAATCAAACCTGGGGATCCGAGACTAGAACCGGCAGCCTTGTTCATATGTCCGACATGCCGGTGAGTTCCGTTCCATAGGTATGCTTGAGTGCGATTGCTCAACAGACGATCAATCTGTTAGCAATCAACGTAGGTTGCTGAAGCTCATTTCCTCCGTATACGTGCTGGATATTTTTTCGCCCGACAGATGCCATACGCAAGACCCTTCGGAATCATGACGATATATGCGCACGCCCCGATTGCCCCGAGCCTCAAGTTACCAGTGAAACGGAACTCTTTTTTGTCGAGAAACTCGTTGGTCGAGAGAAAATCAAGGGCTGTGATTACGTGTGGTTAGCAAAGTGGGAAGGGTAAGTGAACCGAGCTGTCTTGCTGTCTTTTTCTTCTTCTTCGCTGCTGGGAAAGCTGACTGGATGATGAATTCAGATTCCCGATGACACAGGCGAGTTGGATCCCCAAGGAGAACGTGCTCGGGGACGAAACGAAACTGTTCGATGCTTTCTCTGAGGATGCCGTGGGGGAAGGTGCGGACCTCTCCCAAGACGTGGTGCTCCTCCAAGAAGCAGTTGAAGCAGGCTGGGGGGCATACTCTCAAACGTAACGGTTTTTTTTTTGTCATGACGTCATACCGGTCTTTTTTCTTTCTTATTTACCATGCACACATTCAAGCTTCTCTTGATATCCTTGTTCGCTAGTACTACCCATGGCCCTTGTCTTTGCTCTGTGTTCCGTCGATCTGCTTTCGAGTCGACTACCTGTATATCATAATTTTACTTGCACTATCCTCAACGCACCGAGTCAGACATGTAACAATTTTTCCTTGCGCGTACAACGTTCGACGTTCAACGGCACAAATCGGAGCGATATTTAGCAAGAGATATATTTTCACCAACAGTGGTATACCAGTAGCTGTAAGCCAGAGCATGGAGGAACAGCACTCCCAATCCATGTAGAACTTCAGAAGTGGTATTAACACGAAGGTTTTAGTTGGTACTATCAACTGCTAGTGTATATCATAGAAAGAAAGCCGGGGTTGATTCGAGGACGTTTGCTGTGTGCTGGTTGTGGTCGAAAAGATTCTCGAGTGAGATGCGAACTTTAAATTGTATGCTTGACACTGCTGGTGCCCTGCACTGGGAGTAGACCCGGAGCTGCGGGTGACCGGAGCCTAGGCAGAGTTTGCGTGCACGGTGACTGAATCACAGGTGCAATAGATGGACCTGAAGGGTGGTCAGGGTCTGAGAGTCATGGTGTTCGGAGTGCTGTATGGCAGTCGCCCATTTGTGCTAGTAATGGCGGGAATGTGGTCAGTAATTAGGAAATTGATCGGCAGCGTTATCGAGTGTGAGATCGAACTGTCAAGTCTTCAAGGTGCTCATTCAGAGGTATTGATATGCTCGGGTGAACATGGTTTTGGATCTAAAAGTTCTAAAGGTGCAGTGCAACGCTACTACTGTAGCACGCTCCTGGAACAGGTTTGGGCCTGCATAGCTAAATAGTCCGAGAGTGTGTTTATAGTAGTACGTCTACGGCAGCGATCAACTGCCATTGCTGCGTCGTGCTGCCAGTCCCGGGGCCAAAAGAGACAGTCTCTCCACTGGCGACCGGGTCCGCGAGATCCCAAAAGACCGTCTGGGCGCCGTCCTGAATACTAAATACCATTCATGTCATTTAAGGCACAACACTAAGGCAGGAGGAGGAATACGAACGTGTATATATCCAAGTCACCCCTGATGTACCAAACAAAATTACCCGCAGGAAGGGTTTGGATGATGCCATCCCCCATGCCAATCTGGAGGTCTGCGGCGTTCAGGGGAGAGATGGTTTGCGTGACCCCGTCAGTGTAGTCACTGATGGTCCACTTGTGTGACCCGCAATCAGGTGGGTCTCGAGGACAAATGAATTAGACGAACTGCCTGCCTGGAGGATCCACTGGTCCAGGATTTGACGGTCACGTCAGGGTTTGTACTGTTGTAATAGAGAGCGAGGGGTCCAGTAGAGAAGGTAGCCTGGTTGATGATGTAGTAGTTTCCGGCAGCTGGGGCAGACATCGTTGAATGTAGATGGATGGGATGAATCGTATTGCTCAAGACACCTTTTATACGTGCCTTGAGTCATACAAAACTGAATCAAGGGTGTTTCTCGGATCTGAGGGACTCCATTAATGCGGCGAAGAAGTCGCTTACTTTCTAATGTTCAACCTTTTTTGAATAACAATTCGTCGGTTCTTCTGTTCAAAATAGGTGAAAGTTCAGGACACTTAGGCCAAAGTTGGTCAAGCATCTTCAATAATTACGGTATTCATTACGGGCCCATGAATCTTATATCATAGTAATGGCCTGTTATGGTCAGCTTATTCGGCCAGATGCTAGTCTCACCCGAGGAAGGTCCACAAGCAACTTCCTACCACAAGTCTGTCGATCCTGTGTCTGGCTACCAAGCCCCGACGTTAGAACCATCATTTCCCTCTGGCTCACAGCCGCTTCACGATGCCGTCCACGGATTAATTTCCGCCTGTCGTGTTTCACGCCAGGAGTCGAATGTATGGACTGCACAGTAGATGAAATAAGCACAGTAATTGAAATAAACATGCACAATGTCACTAGACACCCGAATTCTTCGGTTCAGCGGAGTTTGGCCGAGGCACGTTTCAAGCGCCGACCAGAGTATGGCATCAGCCGCGCACCGGCCCGGCCGGCTGAGTCGAGTTTTACCTCGGCCGTGCATTCATACTTTGGTCGGCGCTTGAAACGTGCCTCACCGGCCAAACTTCACCGAACCGAAGAATGGTGTTTGACAAATTATGTAATACTTACTTTGCCAGTCTCCACTCTTCTGCAAGTCGGATCAGCATCCTCATTTCCCTTCCGAATTTTTGAATAACGTCCCCCAATTAAGTACAGCTCTCAACGGCTTGTGGTAGAATCGCCATGCAACAACGTTTCGCACCTGTCTTGCAGATCGGATGCGAGAGGCTTCAGTTCGCATCCCAAGAAAATTTACGTCCGTGCGTGTGTTGAAGGCTACCCTGTCCCGAATAGCTACTCGTTTAGAACACAAGAGCCGGCAAAACCGGTGGAATTCTGATCAATTGGCCCGGAGCTGTCTGCTAAGCGCGCCCAATGGACAGGAATTTCAGAGAAAGTGCCGTACAAGGGTCCTCCGGTCCAACTTGAATCAGAGTCCTCGCTAAGCCCTCGCGTAGGTTCGTGAAAGCCTTCAGAAACGCAACGTAACAGCTACCTCGGCTCCTGATAGAAAGTAAGCGACTTCTTCGCCGCATTAAAATCATTGGAGTCCCTCAGATCCGAGAAACATTTCTTCATTCGGTTTTGTATGGCTCCAGGCGCGTATAAAAGGTGTCCCTTTCAGCCTTGAGCAATACAATTCATCCCATCCATCTACACTCAACAATGTCTGCCCCAGCTGCCGGAAACTACTTCATTGTCAACGTTGATGTCATCACCAGTGGAGCTCTCGCTCTCTATTACAACGGCGCAAATGATGTTGTCACTGTTTCCGAGTTCGATGAGAGCGTGATAGATGACAGCCAAGTGGTTCGTCCCATTCGTTTTGACCTCGAAATCTACGATTTGAGTCCCTAATTTCGGGTCACGTAGTGGACCATCAGCGACTACGATGGGACCACACAAAGTATTTCTCCCTACAACGACAACACTCTCCAGATCGGCATGGGGGATGGTGTTCTGGAAACCATTCCTTCCGGTGGCTATGTTTGGACCATCAGTGGGAGTACAGGTGTATACACGTTCGTATTTCTCCCCCCTCCTGTCGCTGTCGTGCATTGAATAACGTGATCGGTGTTTAGTGTTGAAGACGGTGGCCAGACAGTCTTTTGGGACCTTGCGGAGGCGACCGACGGAGCAGATGTCAACTTCGACGCTGCACCTAACTGCCCCACGCAGTACTGGCAGTTCATCCCTGCCCCAGTTTAAACCGTGATCCAACTCTTGAATTGTTTAGCTAGGGTGTTCTGAACCTGTTCTGGAGTCAAGGAACATACTAGTAGGATGTTGGCTCAATTCTGTTTTTCACATTGGGTGATATCTAGGTAGCATGGGTAATTGATTGGTTAGGTGGCCCTTGTCAAGTGTCAAGTGTCTTTCTTTGGGAGATGGTACCCTCGTCTCTGAGCTTCTGCTAGTCTGCTAGCCTATTGCAAGTTCCAGTATGAAAGATGCAAGGTTCGTTCCAATGGTACTCGAGGGCACGACTGCTATGAATATCAGCACGTCGAATTATGTGACTCAGTGCGTTGAATACAGCGCAAGTAAAATTGTGGTATAACGAGGTTTCGAGAGGATTGATCTGAAAAAAAAAAAAGCGTACGGTCCAACTTCTAGCTTGCTTCAACTGCTTCTCAGAGGAGCACCACGTCCTAGGAGAGGTCTGCACCTTCCCCCATCGCATCTTCAAGGAAAGCAGTGAACAGTTTAGTTCCATCCCCGGGCACGTTTTCTTTTGGGATCCAACTCGCCTGGGTCAGCTTCGGGAATCTGAATTCATCATGCAGTCAGTTCTGCCAGCAGCGAAGGAAAAAAAAGACAGCAAGACAGTCCGGTTCGCTTATCCTTCCCACCTTGCTAACCATACCGAAACGTAGCCCTCAAATTTCTTCCGACCAACCAGTTTCTCGACAAAAAAAAAGTTCCGTTTCACTGGTAACTTGAGGCTCGGGGACATCGGGACGTGCGCGGGTAAACTCAGTGGTTCGGGGCCCTTGCCTTCAAGAATACACACGACATACATTCAGAATCGAGATAACATCCTATTAGTACACTCCTCCGCATAACGACCAGGTTCGGGACTTGATGGCCAACTAAAGACCGAGCATTTGTTTCTGTTGTAGCTCAGGCAGGGACCAACAACCAGTTCTGCTTCTCGTTGCCAGTCCCGGTGCCGAAATAGACGGGCTGGCTGTTGTTCGCTTGCTGGAGGCCCCAGAAGACCGTGACGCCGCCATCTTGAATGCTGAAAACCGATCGTGACATTTAATGCACAAAACTGAGACAGGAGGGGGGCACGAACGTGCATATACCCTCACGCTCTCTGATGGTCCAAACATAGGCATGAGCAGGAAGGGTTCTGAGGACACCATTCCCCATACAGATCTCGAGATTGGGGGCGGTCTGGGGAGAGATGCTTTGTGTTCTCCCGTCAACGTAGTTCCTGATGATCCACTGTGATCTAGAATCAGGATCTCCAAATCGTCGCTTCGACACCAAACAAATGGGACGAACCATCTGAGTGAGTGAAGTCCCCAGCTCAGCGACGGTCACAGTAATGTCTGCGCCGTTGTAATTGAGAGCCAGAGATCTCCCAGCGGGAGAGGCAGCCCCGTTGATGATGAAGTAGTTTCCAGGGGGTGGTTTGGACATCGTCGAATGCAGATGGATGGGATCAGTCTTACTGATCGAACCTGAAAGGAACAGCTTTTATATACACACCTTAAGCCCATACTATCCCCAAACCAGCACCCCAGTAGATTTTCACTTATTTTACGTACTATACGTACGTCTGCGAATTTGAACGAGAAAGCGTTGTGTTTTGCATGGGAGGACTTGCGACGTTGCTCGCCCCCGGATTGACCAGCACCTGGTATGTCTTGCGACCAGATGACGTCATGTCCAGCACACGGCCCCTATAAAAGCTCAGCGTCGGCCTTCAACAACCTCCTCAAAAGAACGAAGGACAAAAAACGCACCGTCAACGTCAACAGCAAATGCATCCATCTCATTTCTTGCGTCAGTCTTCTTCTGGTGATTCATTCCCCTCCCGATACTGGCACAACCAGCCAGGGAGGAACAAAGTCGTGAGCACACTTTGCAGCTTGGTTCGATCCTTTGTTCACAGAACGTTGTCTATGATCCCTTGCTGCAACAGATCATTGCGACGACGGCAATTATCGCTGCGACGACGCTTGCTTATTATTGGGGATATCAGGATGTGGACAAGAGGCATAGTCCCGAACGTGAACGTGAACGTGAGTACCGACGCTTCTCCCCTAACCGTCAGAATAGCGGTTTAAACCAGACTTGTCATGTCTTGGGTAACATACTGAACAAGACCTTGTTCAGGGGCAGCTTCCAGCACGAACGCGGGAGAGAAACGACGTTGAGAGAGGAAGGGTGGGGGCTCTTTTGCAGAGGACTGTCGCCGCTATCTATCGAGAGAAGACACGGTCACCCTGAACAGAACAGATAATCCAAACGGAGAAAAATTATGCTGGTGTATTCAATAATTTTTTGCTTTCATCTGTACAACAACGTTCCAGCTTTGGCAAAGACACGTAGCTTTATAACGCTCGTTACTCGCCTCGCAGCGTCTCATGCACTCGGTGCTCCCTGGAGATGCCTTGCCTTGGACTGATCAATCAAGTACTTGAGTGTCGACGTATTCTCGTCGCACCTGCTCCCAATCCATGAGCGTGCAGAACCCCAAGCCAACCAAGCATACTCACAAACTTGATATCGTCTCCTGCACATCCCCCAACGACTTTTGCGTCGCCCTCAACACCGGCGCCATCTCCACATTCCTATCACGCAAATGCCGTCCATGCGCCATCAACACCGCCTGAATCCACACCAAATCAAACTCGACGTGCGGCCCCCGCTCGAGATGCTCCGCGATGAACTGCAACAACGCTGGGACGTACACCACCGGCATCTGGCGCGCCACCAACTTCACGTCGCTCCGTGGCACGCTCTCATACACATGCTGCACGATCGGCTTCTCGTTCAACCTAAACGCGAGCACGAGCGCTTTGAGGTACGCGCGCTCCGCCAGCACCCCGAGGACGCTCTGTGGGGTAAGGTCGATCGTGAGATCAAACGGGTCAAACGCAAGGCTCTCGTCCAGCGCATAGATGAGCAACCCCTCCGTGCTTGCTGCTGCCCACGCCCTTCCCGTCGGTGAGAACCTGACACACTTTGTCCGCGCTTCCTGTCGATACTTGCGAACCGACATATCCCCCGCCCCTCGCCCAGCCCCAGGCAATGTCGTATCCATCCGATCCTCCAAATCGCTCGCATCCCCACGATCATCAATCAAGTCCGTGTTGATACCCGCACTGTTCACCTTGCGACTGTCCAAAAACTCTTCCGTCCCATCCAACGAAAGGTTCTCCGAGATTTGAAACTTTTTCACAAGGACCGCTTCACGGATGTCGTAGAGCACGACGTACTTGCTGTTCCCACCCGCGAGAAGGCATGTCCCGTCGGCGGTGTACGCTATACTTGTGAACGCTTTCGTGGAGGCGCTGTTCGCAGCGGAGACCCTGTCGTCGGCTTTGCGTCCACCAGAAATGTCCTTGCGCCCGTCGATGAGATTGGTCTGTTTTCCCAAACGCACGTCGAAGAAGGTAATCTGTCCGTCAAGTGTCGATGCGGCGATCTCGGCACCGTCTGGGCGGAATGCCACAGACAGGACGTCCAAGGTTAGCGTGAGGCTCTCAACGGCCCGAGACCGACCAAACACGCTCCATACGCGCACAGTTTTATCCCAGGAACCGCTCGCGAGCTGATTTGCACCCGACGGACAAAAAGCGAGCGACGATATCGGCGCTTCGTGTCCCGAGAGCATGTCCAAAAGCTTTCCCGTCTGCACAGACCACATAAATATCTCAAACGAATCCGTCGAACCCGCCGCGACGACTTCCCCAGAGGGGTCGACCGCGAGCGCAGAGAACTGGACAGGCGAGGGCGACGTAAAGGTACGAAAGTTGCGGTACCGAACGAGGTCATAGGCCCGCACGGTGCCATCCAGCGATGCTGAAAAGAGCACCGATCCCTGTTTGGCAAACGTCACGTCCATCACCGGGGCGCTATGTTCTGAAAAGGTCACGAAACAGAATCCGGAATGAACGGACCACACTTTGAGCTTGCCATCATCGCCCCCAGTGGCGATGGTTTGCCCATCGGGTGCATAGGCTAGCGCGTTCATGTCGAAATAGTGTCCTTGTTGTTTGAGAACGTACGACTCTGATTGCCATTCCCAGACGAGGAGCTGCCCGAGCTTGCGTGCCCCGAATGCGAGCCATTCGCCCGACGATGAGATCGCCACCGAAGAGACCTTTTCTTGTGATATGCTGAGTGTGTGTATATTTGTGAACTGGGGCATTTCCCAGAGCCCAAAGACGCCGGTGGAAAAGCCGACGACGAGGAGATTGGATGGAGGGTAGAACGTCGTACAGACGACCTTGGTGTTTGGCAAGTTAAAGTAGTGTCGCTCATGAATGCCCCATCGGGTCATCGTGATTGTATCCGAGGGACCAGATGGTGTCGGTGCCACTGGTGCGAGGTCGCCGGCGTCGTCGTCTGTCTCCATGTCTTGGTCCGTCTTGGCTTTCCAAGTGAATACCGCACCATCACGACTCACGGTGTATATCTTCAAAAACATTGAAGACCTGAACTAAGTCGAAACAAACGTTCACTCACGGCATTTGATTTGGAAGAAAAGTAGGCCCCGATGACAGCATCACGGTGACCTGCAAACGTTTTTGGGCGGAAACCCTCTATCGGGTTCAGAGTGAACAACCTCGCTGTCATATCCCGGGACGTCGTGATAAAACACCTGTTGAGTTGATCAACATAAAAACCAGGTTGAGACAAAGGACAAAAGTTGACACGCACGTTGAGTCCGGAGCCCACCGAATGCTCAAGACCGCATCGTGGTGCCCCGTATACGTCCGATGCAACACAAACGGTGCAAACTCGCGCACGAGATGATTGGGGGTACGCCAAACCTGTACGTGCGCGTCATGCGTCACGGCAATATATCTACCGAGATCGCAAACACACCGCGTTTCAAATAGGGCAAGGACGATGAAAATGACCACATCGTTGGGGGTTCAAGGGGAAACGTCAGTCAAGGTGGACATGAGCGCATTGGGAAGTATCACCGACTGACTTTCCATCCGGCGAAAACTGCACGTCTTTCACCGCTTTTTTGAAATGGATGTGGTGAAGTACGACACCGCGTCGAAAGTGGACGAGCACCGCGCGTCCGTCGTCATCGACGGACAACAGCAAACGCGCATCGGGAGAGAGCGCGATGACCGCAATGTTCTTTCTATTCTCAAACGGGAGCGTCCTGGAGTTGTTGCTACAAAATAGGTAGGAGAAAATGTCAGGCAAAGACAGGATGAAAAAAAGAAAAGAAAAGCGTCAACGAACTTGACGAGGTCAAAGACGGTCACGCGGTTGCTGACGGGACTCAGCAAGCTGTTGCCATCTGGAGTAAAGAGGACGTTTCCCTGACTATAGACCGTGCCACAGATGTTTGAAAACTGTAGGGAAACGTCAGAAAAAGAGCTTCATTTCTTCGTTGATCGACACTCATACCTGATAGTTGGCCTTCATGGCCTGCGAATATTTCACAGCCACTGAACTGTCCCTGTCCGGTCTTATGTCAGCTGAAGACTATCGTTTACTATCTACTGTAGACTCGAAATCTGGCTGGACATCCGGTGAGTCGGTTGTGAGCAGACGAGTACACTCGTAATATAATCACAGTGACATTAGTGCTGGAGGTGAGTTCCATACATATGGCTACAAAATGCAATGAAGCGTATAATGAAATACATGTCCTCGCCCCAGTTCACAGTCCGTATACATCTCCATCTCGAGCTAGATCTCATGCATTTCCAGTATTGCTTTTAAGCTAATTGTAAGCTTGTCCTCCGCCCAGGGCATAGCCATCAACGGAATAAAAAACTATGGACAATACGAGCAATTGAGCATGACCGATCACAACGCCAAACAAGAAAGACCAGATCGCTTACCCCGTCGCGATTGTGTTGCCCAATCTCCCGAGGCGCCCCAAAGAGCGGACCCGACGCCTTTCCTTGCAACCTTCCGGGCTTGGCGTCCTTCTCTAGTGAGGCCTCCTTCCTACACGCAACGTCTCTCTTTCCCGGAACGACCAGTAACACCTCAGACTCCGGCTCAGACGCTCTCGAGCTCCCATACGACAGCGCTGGCGCCGAACTGTCCTGTGTACCCATGCGCACGCCCGTGCCAGCGCGCGACCATGTCCCCGCCCCTGCTCCCTGTCGTGGAACTGTCAACAACTCGCACCCCGTACATGGCGCAGGCAAGGGCTTGGGGGGCCACGTATGTACGAGCCCCATCAGCGTACCCTTGGCCTCTGCTTGCGCCCGCACTTCCGCCTCCGCCTCCCTCGCTGCGAATTCAGCGTCATCCTGCTCACTGATGGCGATGTTCTTCCAGTCCTTGTTCGGTCTCCCCGAGGCCTTGGAAGTGGGAGTGCTGAGGACCGAGGAGGACGAGCGTGGGGGTGAGAGTGAGGATAAGATGGCACCGCAGACATGGCGCCCCGAGGATGACGCGGCGCTTGCCCGATACCCAGGGTAGGGCTCCGGATGGTATGTTTCCGGATGCACGATCGTCCCGTCCTTGGAAAACGAGAACACGTGTGGACCAGACATCCACACGGGGTCGAAGAATGTGTCGAGGTAGAAATCCCTGTTCGACGCAGGCTGAGAAGAGGACAAGATGAATCGTCAGCCTGGGACGAAAGTCCGTCGGAAACCGTCACGTGCCTGGACTGGTGTGGCCAGGAATTGGAAAACGTTGGGACACACACCGGCGCGAGTGGGGACGAGTCCGTGGTTACGGTTACGGTTGTCAGTAGACGCGCTGATGCGTTGGCGGTGAGTAGAGAAGGTGGCAATGGTAGTGGTTGTACTATAGGATTGCATAGTAGATTCGTTCACGGAATGATGCAGATGATTGGGGTGGATACGTGAAGCGCGTTGAAGAATAGCGTGCCCGCTCGATCGTGAATGGTGGCGTGAGTATGACGAAGGAACTATACAAAGATGCGGCAAGACGCAGGGATAGAAGTCGCCAACGTTAAATCGTGATCAGCGACGTCCAAGTAATAAGACAGCCCGACTTTTATATACCACCACATCCCGGAGTGGCACCCGAGTACAGTGCACGCGCGATGCGATACAAGTCTTGCCCGAGGCAGTGAATGGCGTCCTTCCCTTTGTCTTGTGGATTTTTGTGTTCCACCCGCCTTTGTGCGCTCGGGAATCGAAATGTGTGTGACGCCAACTCCATTGTCGCGTGGCCGTGATGTTTTCGGCTGCTAGCCGATAGATAGATTTTCATATAAGCACCGTCGGAGATGGAAGTTGGGCTCATCTCCACATTCACGTCTGGGAGGCGTAAAGAATCACGTCACGTTGTGGAACGCGCACTGAGATGAAATGAGTCACCGAAGGTCTTTGTGTGATGACGCCTCGCTCTCTACCACCCATGATCGACCCATGATCGCATATCGGTGCACATTCGTCCCGGAGACAAGTTTGCTCGTCGGAACTTTGGCCACGTCGCACTCATACGGAAGAATTGTATCACGGAGTGACAACCAAGGTCCAACCATAACCGTATCACATGCTTCCCCGAGGGGGAGTGTCACCATGCAGTTGGCGACCGCACAAAGGGAAAAGGGAGTAGTGTCGTCCATCACCATCACAATCAGGCACCGCCGATCACAAACTTCGGTCGGTGCTTTTGGACAAACGGCAAAAAGGGGGTCTGGTGCCTTGAATACCCTTGCCAACAGGTGCGAAGTGCGACGGTTGATCTCATGGGTGAGGGAAAGAAACGACGTGGGCTTGGGGTGTGATGGATGAACGGGAGTGATTGCAAACGACAGTATGGTCGAAATGCGCGGTGCGCCATCGATACGAATACTTGAATCGGATGGCGATGCCCGACGCTTTGCCATGAGATATAGCGCACGGAGGGATACATGCGATAAAGCGCGGGTACGATGTGATATGGGATCACACCTTTCCACACCACCCGGCGTACCTATACAGGGAGTCGACCCCAAGCTTGATCGTTATCGCAGTCAAAAAGTCAAAAAGCTAGCGCTTCTGCTGCAGGTGGTGGCGAGGGGGCCGACTATAGATGGGCGAGCCGGACAAAAAAGGGGCACAGACGCGTTGATAATCGATGATAATCCGTCGCCGCCGAGGGGTGACCGGAGGAACAGTGGGGAACGTATGAGAAGGACCGAAGTACGTGACATGGTGAGCCGCCTACGTCTGAATCCATTGCATGGTACTGTAGCGCATACACGTGCAATTCCAGACATAAACGTTTGATGTGATGGAATGGTTTACAAAGATTGACGTGTAGGGGGAGTGACAGATAGGTCGAACCTTGGTTCATGGGTGTGGTCGATCCGTCTGCTCTGGAGGGGAGAGGCAAGTCAAAAAGCGAGTCCTGGACAGGCACATCGGTACAAACGGCACTGACCACGCTTGGGCTGTTCCCGTAACTGGTCCTCTTCCTCGTGTCGCTGTCGTCGTCGCTCGGTCAACACTTTCTTGACATACAGAAAGCTCGCGCCACCGGCGAGGACCAAACCACCTATACGCATCAGCTTCCAAAACCGTCAACTTCAACTCGATAGGACCCAGAAGTTCTGACTGGATACGAACCATTTGTTGGTGCATCCTCCTCGGTTGAGCTTCAAGCTGATTTCTCCGATACGGTCGTTATTTCGGATACAACCGCGAACAGCTTCGATAATCGAACTTCGAAATGACTACCAGCGGGGCCACCCCAAAAAATTTGAACTGAAGCTGGGAACTTCGAGTTGCGTGTGGCACTGCGCACGCTGGATGAAACGTGTACGGCAGTAATTTGAACTTGGTAGAGGAAGCTTTCCTACTTGGTAAATACCGCCAAAAGGGTTCGTTCTCACGGTAACTGTGTCTTGTCCGTGTGTAACCACGAAACATGTAGGTAACTCCATTCTCGTATTTTGCGTGATGGCCCTTGCTTGCTGTACTGTTGACCGAGCCAGATCACTCAGTGAGACATTTACTCAGGCTGACGTAGGTGTGTGGTCGCTTGCACCCCGACTGGCATACACCACGGAAACGGGCACACACTACATGATGGGTGAGCGTCTGTGCACCCTCGAAAGTCGGTTTGTTGGGTACTGATCAAGTCATATGCTTGGTGTTTTATTATCGTTCCTGAATACATCAATAGACTACCCAGGATACCCATGACCGGATTGTTGCGAAACAACATGGGTTTGACATTTGAATGGTATACCCCACCCTTCGACAAGGGCCCCATGCATGTGACGACGCGGCGCATTTCGACTGGTTGATCCCAGTCCGAGCTATTTGCAGAACCCCACGCTGGCTCCGAAAGAGGCCAAAGCCCCTTTTGATCGGTCCACTGCAAAAACCAATTCACTATCTCGTCCTCGTGTTTGGATGGTTACTCATGCCCGTGAAACCTAGCTGGGCAACAAGGCATCATTTTCAAGCGTATCGCTGACAGATCATTCCAGACGTACTCGGTTCCCCCATGCACCATGCCAAGAAAGCAAATTATTGATTGTATCATCCAATAACTCGGTTCTCCCGCGCTTCCAACCAAGCCGTGTTACCCACACAAGTTGAAATTCCCGGGAAACGTTCCCTTGGGGGGCTGAGCTTCACATCTGCGGTAAATAGGCCTGCGATCACGATCCCTGATGTGTGCTTATCTTGGCGCCGTTACTCACCGGCTTGGTTGGCCACATAGCCTGTCCCGAGGATACAGGGACTTGAGAAAGTTCGACTCCCACTGTACCTTGTTTGTCGATGCGCTGCTCAGGAACTGGGGTGGGTTCTTTGGCGCCTACATGCGCTTTCAAAGGGCCGGCTTTGAATTAGCTTTGCCAGCTCGACAAATTGTGTTTACCTATTGGGTGATTCAGGTCAGATTATGACAAGTGAGTTGTTGCTTATGGACCCACCCCCTTTCAAATCGGCTGAGTTTATGTGCCATGGGCAGACGCTGCGCGTTACCACCGAGAACGATGCCGGTTTCCGTGACGGTGGTGCAAGCCAACCAACCAATCGAGTCGCGTGTAAATCAATCAGGCCACAGATGATCTCTTTGATACAGGCGATCTTTGTCATGGCCACCTGACGGGTCCTCTGCGTGCAAGGGGGGTTACCCTGGCAATGTGCTGTTCAGTTTGAATACCGTCGGTACCCAGTGGTTGCGGGCAAGTGGGTTAATTGCAAGGAACGATACCAGATGTTTTGATAGATTGCGGGCTCTCTGACTTGCCGGGATTCCATCTGGCCATGACGGGATAGTGGATACGAGCATCACGGGCAGGCTGAGAGAGAGGGTGAACCCTCTGCCAAGGGGCGTGTCGGAGGGCAGGACCACCGATGGGGCGATTGACATGGAAAGTTGAAGAAAGGGGCCACACTGGGTGACCACATCTTGTCACTCGTTCCCACCAAGAGATAACGTTCGGCGAAGAACCCTGTGTAATGTAATGTGGCGGGTCACGGTGCCGGTTCATTTGGTGGGTGACACGCGAAGCTCGTGGGGTGGGTTTTGATTGGCCAGGTAGTCCGGTGGAGCCGCTCATGGTGCGCGCACGGGACCACAGAGGACCGCCGGTGGAAATTTTCATTTCCTTTATCAGTTATCTCCGCAGACAAGGCAGAGACCCGAGATAGATGTTGTGGATTGGGGTGCTCGTTACGCTACGACCGGGTAGGCTAGGTTGGAGGGCGTGGAGGGTAGCTGGGCCGAGGGAATGCCTGTATCCTGAGGGGGGTAGATGAAATAACGTTCTCAGCCAGTCGGGTAGTCGAGTCTGGACAGATATTACCTCAGCATGAGCGTCTTGCGAACATCAAAATTAGACCAAGCTCGTTCTCATGGTAAAGACGAGCCGTTTCGTTGGTAACCAGTCGAGCAGGCGAGCGTGTTGGTTTTACACCAAACGTTAGAGCCGGTTTCAGCTCGTTTCTGTTTGCATGGCACCGCGGTGGTAGCGGTCCGCGTAGCCCGGACATGGTCGACGTCGCCTTCGTTTTCTGTTCCCCTGTGGCGTGCGGGGGTGCCGGCGCATAAAGGTGGATCGGATCGATAAATGTTTTGCTTCGATATTTCCTAAAATGGAATGCCGGTGATCAGTTTGGATGCAAATATAAACCGTGTCTTGACTTTTGTGCCCAAATTAATGTCTCAGGGGCTGTGTCCGCATCCAACCTGATGTCACTGCCTGCCTCCCTTTCTTCTCTAATTCGGCATCTCTAGCCGTGATCCCGTATAAATTCAACCCATTTCCTCCCCGCATTTTGTCTCCATCCATTCCTCTTCTCCTTCTCCCCCACCTGTATTTTTTTTCCCTCATGCATACGACGACAATGCCCGCGCCCGTCATTAAGAATGCAACTGCAATCTGGGACATCAATGTAAACTGGCCCATTTCTTCTCAATGTGGCACCTGGGATGCCAAGGGTCGTGGTGTAGATGTCTGGGAGTGCATTCAAGCTCGTATGTCTCTCCCTCCACTTGATCCAACTTTGACTCACCAGTTCGACATGATCCGTAGATTACTCAACGCCATCCACTTCGGTATGTTCCGTGCCACCCGGCGGCCTGGTGGGCGACTCACTCTTCCGCTTGATCAGCCTCCGAACCCCCTGTACTGGCGGTACCTTGGACGCCGATAGCTGGTTCACTCCCCATTCAGCCCCGTGGTATTCCCGATCGCAGCGCGCCTTAGAGTGGCCGTAGATGTGTGCCACGCAGCCAACCCATCACCATCCCGTTGGTAGCCGACGCCCATTATCATTCCCACAGCACCCGGGCTTTCCGTCGCCCCGGATACACATCTCCCACCGCGCACGCTTCGGAACCTTGTGTGGAGAAGCACCTGTGCGTGCTGAGTCACCATCAAATTCTTCATGGCCGGTCCACGTTTCGTTCCTTGTTCTTTTCCCTGTTCTACCCGCATACCTTCAATCGCATATACCTGATCCCTGATCTCAGTCACAATCTCAGCATTTCTAACAGAAACGGCCCTTTAATGTAACTTTTCAATGTATTCACTAGCTGTGGATCCCGCATACAATACTCATCTGGCTATTTCGCGAACACATACTCTATCGCTACCCTATGCCACTTGTAAGTCGCTATCTATCGAATCTACGTGAACTGTCCACATGCGCGAGACCGGCCGACTTGGTACCTGGTGACTATCTGGGTAGCTCACCTTGTGCAAGTTGCGACTGTCCCTGTCTGGCCACCCTCGCCTGTCGGGTGATGTCGGTTCCAGACACATCTGATAGTCGATCATCTAAGCTCGCAACCGGGCCGCCGCATCGTTGGCAGCCATCTTGTACGTGAACTAGATTTGTACGCAAAAAACACAGGTCGGAGCACTGCGATGCCACCGATGGTCTTTGAAACATCTCAAAGGCGCACCAGTCGCTCATCCATCTCATCCCGAGACAATTGGAGTATATCCGGGGAGGGTGCGATTAAAAAAATCGCTGGCAGTGCTAACCTGACATCGGGATTAGTTGGGGCTATTGGACGGTTGCGCCCCTTGGCCCCCGCATCGTAGTTATTGGCGGTCCTGAGACTTTCGTCGAGCCCGAATGGAAAGTCCGAGAACCCGTGACACTTGATCCTTGATGCGCGATAAGGCTGGATGATGAGCATACCAGATCAGACAGCCAACACGATCACACCATATACACGCCATATACATTCCGCGATCCGTTTGCCTCCTAAAAACCATAAAACACAGGACGAAAACGTCCAACAAATCAGTCAGCAGCTCCTCGGAACACGCGTGCTTCGCCGTACACGAGGCATCGAACGCGTCGATCCTGTTTTGTCTTTGTTTGGGTATACATGTGTGCGTCCGCGTGTTTTTAATATGCTTTTATTTTGGTTGGCGAAAGAGACCGGAAATGAGTACATGGCGTGTTTGGGGGGTTGGGCAATGCGTCGTCAAGAACGACGGGGAGAACAATGACAAGGGGCCTGTGGTTGGGGTGGCATCCGATCATGTCAGATCGGAGTGCGGTGATCACGGAATGAGACGAGACAAAAAGAAAAAAAATCGGTGGCGCACAGGTGATATCCAGTGCGGCGAACCTTGACTGCGTTTCCTTTATATATACAACCTGTTGGATCGTCCAAGTTGCAAGGCGGTCAGCTTGGATCTGCTCGTGCACCGTCCGTAAGGAGCTGGAATCTTGAGAACGATTGATCGGAAGCATCACCAACGTCGTTGGACCAGAGTGTTTTACATTTGACAACCGTGGGCAAATGCAGGTATCCTACCGACAACAGCGCTCGGGATCCTGTCAAAATCGAGGGAGGAAAAAAAGGAAATCGTAATGAGTCGATGAATTGTTGGATCACGTTACTGTACTTACATATATAGCTCACGTTCCATGCCAATGGTGCGCTGGTGCCAGCATCAAAACAAGGGTCGCTGGTCCGACTGGCATCAGTACTTTACGGTCGACCCGATGAGTGGCACATGAAAATTCTCTCCGGAATTTCCCTTCGTGCGCCCACAGTGCCCACGTAGATTCGATGGGCAGATTGCCGGTCCTGTCCTTGTTAGAAACCCCAATATTGAACTTGGCGAATGCGCGCAGGGCCCGAAACTTCGAGAGTGATCGAGGATGATGAAAACCCCCCAAAAATTTCATCTCTCTCCTCTCCTCCGTTCGAAAAACTTGTTCAACGTCCATCGTCCAGCACAGTTGGAGATACCGTCGTTCGTCGCAGAGCCCAAGACGCCACGTTTCAGGGTGCTTTCATCAAATACCTTCCCTGACTCGGATTGTGGAATCTGGATATGGACCCTGATCTATGACCCCAGGACCACCGCCCCTCTGACACGTGTCGGAAACCAGCCTGGTTCCTGAACTCAAACTCGGGGAGGAGACACTGGCCTACTCCAGCTCGGGCGCTCTGTTTCGTCTCGTAGTTCCCTCGCCAAGGTTGTGTGTTCCCAAGTGCACCCGTTACGAATACAACACTGGGGCGTACGTACGGAACGCTCGACGGTCGGCAATACCGGTAGGAAGGAGGATCATCACACTGGCAACCGCGTGAGTGAGTCCTATTCATCCCAGTCCTCCAGGTGCGGCTGAGCCTTCGGGCTCGGCTCTGCCAAGGCGTTGCCGTTGTCAGCCACGTCAAGTCAGGTCAACCAGACCAACGTTGTCTACCTCGGATCGACGTGGGACACAGCGAATCGGATTACAGAGGGCATCCTTGGGGGTGCTCTGTCCGGCAAAGACCACGTTACCGTCGCCGGCTTATCGTCGATCAGATAGTCATCCTTGTCACCCTTGCCGTACGAACCGTGTTTCTAGTCGCGTCTCCGCTTTCGTTAGATCTTATCATGGTTTTCGTTTCTTTCTTTTCTCGGGGGAAGTACTGCCCCTCGGCTGTAGTGGATCAGTGCTTGACAAGGCTTGATCATACCCTTTACTCACACTTACACCTCGACTGCCCTTGGCCCTACCTTCCTTCCATCTCTTGGATGTGATTGTCATTTATCCCATTTATCCTTGTATGAAGAGAACAGTACCCTCTATTCGTGCTTACCTCCTTGGTGGCTGTAAAGTGAGGTAAATTGTGTAAGCAGCCCAAGTCACTCCACTTGTACCATGCTCCATCTCTTCCAAGTTAGCTTAAGGAAACATACAGTACAACAAGAGGGTGGGTAATACATATATGACAGCGACGGTCATCGAGGCCACGTTCGAGCTGAGAGAATCAAGGATATAAGAAGTATGAAAGCGCCCATGACGGTACTGAAAAGGCAGGGATACAGAGCGGCAAGAAGAGAGAACGCTCCCCATCGCCGTTGGAGGCGCGTATCATGCACATCTCATCCCATCTGGGCACTCCCTTTCGCCGAACAGATCGTCGACAACCAAAAACTCATCGCGACAGCAGGTCGGGTGCAGACGTAAAGATGGTCAACCCCGGCATTGCCTCCATATAATCTCTGAAATACGGCACCGCATTCTTGTTTGACCGCACCGTGAGCCGCTTCAACGCACACCGCGAACGCTCAATCATCTCCATAAACGGTCCATGCGGCCACGTGTCGCGTTCGCGATAACAAAAACAAACGTCGAGTTCTTCGAGCGCGGGCAGGGTGAGTGCGTCAAAGATCAGGTCGAGTCCCGCTCTGATCACTTTGATTTCGATGCGGCGCAGTGAAAGGTGTGTGATCGACCCTGGTGACAGTGCGCGTAGGACGCCGAGTTGGTCTTCGTCTGCGCAGAGACATGAGGCGACGATGGTGCGGAGGTGGCCGCAGCGCATGAGGAGCCGGACAAACAACGTACTGCTGAACAAAGCAAAGTGCATGTTCAGCTCGACCAAGTGGTCCCAGGGTAACTCGACCCCATCGAGAGACTGTAAGTCATAGTTGAGGCACTGTAGAGCTGCAAAACGGAGGTGTTTGGCGGGTCCGGGAAAGTGGATGGAAGGGGTGTCTCGATGGGAGGTAATACGGAGGCGCTCGAGGGGAAGATCTGTCTCACTCTCTGTCCCTGGTACGAAAAGCGTGGGTAAGGAGGGGCCATGCCACCAGAGATCGCCGCAGTGGGCGATGAACGGTTGGAGCCAGATTACTACGGACGAAACCAATGTTGAGTCTGCAGCGAGCACATTAGTGTCGTTGAGAACCCGAATGATCAGGGGGACACTCTTTGCTCTGGCCAACCAAGCTTCGCACCCGCTACGATACGCCTCGCAGATAGTTCTATGAAGGTAGATGGAGAGAGAGGACCAGAGGCGGGGAGTGGATATTGCTACAGCACGCCAATGACGGCACACCTGGGTGAGCACCATGGGAGACTCGACATCCCTTGGGGTGATGTACGGTGTTTTGGACAGGCAATGGTAAAAGACCTCGCCCAACACTTCTGGAGGGATCCGGCGAGCGGGTGAAACGAGCGCCTGATGAACGTGTAATGACTGGCGGACACGAGCGCTGTTCTCCTCGAGTTTAGCTCGGATCGCAGCGAGTTTCTGAATAGCGCTGTCTACGTTCGCTATCTGTAACGCAAGAGTGGAAAGTTGGGTGTTTTTCTCGGAGACGACAGCATTGATGAATGGAGGAGTGTCTTGTGGGCCTGGGGCGACATTGACGGTACTGAATTTTGAGTACAGGGTCCCGAGATCATCTGGCTGTTGAAACCAAGAAAGGGAAAGAGACAATGTGAGCAGAGTTTGATAGAGAGACCCATGGGCGACGGACCAAAGGGGATGTCTATGACGAAGGCATGAGACACGATTGCGCCATCGGTCCTGATAAGCGACTTGCGCACCTTTTGATACTCGTCCAACTGATCGTGTATTGCCTGCAGAACATCCATGTCTGAATACCCTCCTCGTCAGCAGACTGTACGATGACTGCAGCGTTGATTTTGCAAGGGCAAGGGCAAGGGCGATGGGGCGTGACCTGATCGCTTCCGAAGGCGTGTCACAAGCCACTCATGAAGCCACGGCCCGTACACGGCGAGTCCGATTACTTTCAACGACGGTAGTGCTTACAGGCTGTCATTACGCTAGGCTTGGTCCGTGGGCAATCTAACCATCATGTGGGGAAATTGTCGTTGATCTGTTCGACCCGTAGCGGGCTGAGCCAGGGTCAAACAAGACAATGACAACCCTCCTCGTCTGGTGTAGGTGTATTCTACATTCTGGTCGTAGTACTCTGACAGTAGTCAGCATAATGCTTTTGTGTCGCGGAGGCAACGTGCTCCGTTTTGCGGCGCCAGTACAGCCTCCAGAGCTCCATGCTCTCTGGGGGTCTGTGACATATTGTCATGACGCACGGTGCTCTCATTGGAAAATCTAGGTTCTGAACATCTCTACACTGACATTCCCTGATAACAGCACGTTTGGCATTCGGAATGGCACCGGGCGCGTCGCACAAAACATCGCGCACGGTGAGACCTGTACTGAATGATGTTTCGGGGATCACGCTTCTGCACGTTGTCGACGCACCGCAGCCGAGCAACACGTCTGGCTTATCATAGCGCCGTGGCGGGGATTACACCTGTTGGCACTGATCCGTACGCGGTGGTTACTCCTTGTCTTGGTCTGATTCGCAAGCTCCCAACATCATTATCACGTCACTCACGTGAGGAGTGATGCTGTCCAGCACGATGCAGGTCAATTCATATCACTGACCAGCGATAGTAGGTACAAAGAGTTCGGGAAACAAATACTTCACCTAGCAGGCACATGAGCGCTGGTTTCATGTGGACCGAAGGGGTAGATCTAGAAAAAGACATGGCCAACTTGCTGTATTTGATACCAATACTCGAGATTCAGTGGAATCGCCGGTGAACCTGTCCATGAAGGTTCACGGCTTCATGAAGCGCGCATCCATAACATAATTTGTACAAGAACCAAAACCTATGCTTATCGTGGCGTATTCTCATTCCTCCACAGAGCAGAATCTGCATGCAAAGAAGACCTAACACCCATATACGGGCCTCTACCAGATTGAGGTTATAAACGTTGATGGCACGCTCACGATCACTGCAAGCATAGCCGTATGCCGAAACTAATATCACGAAACACCACCACCAAACCATATTCTTTGTCCAACGAAGGTATTAAAAAAAAACGTGCTGGATCAAGTTCGACACAGTGCTCGCCAACCTATTAAACGGCGAACACGTCGGAAATGGGCCAGAATTACGAATTTTTCGGAATGTCGAAACTTGGTCAGGGGCGACCATGTGGACATACACGGACGTTGCTCTGCAGTGCACTATAGGACCCCTTGGACATGATTCTGAATTGTCGACCAGACGTACCTGTGGCTGGGTCCTAAGGATTTTCGAGTGGACCGGTATGTTGACACTCGGCCGGGTCCTGTGTATCCTTTTCTTTGTTAGTGGCAAGGTTTCCGATGGTAAAATGGAACAAGCCAAGGTGGGTTTAACAACATTTCATTCCCGCACTAAGACCTTGGTTTACGTCCTGCATGCGGCGATGATAGTCTGATGTCACTAGCCTAGAGCTCATGTTCACGTACAGTTGGCGATTCGGTGAATTTCGATCTCTCCCCTTCAACGTTTGCCCACTCTGAGTTCTACGTAGGTTTGATAAGAACTATTCTCGCAAAGGAACGGCAAATGAAGGCCGGCTATCACATTTATGAAGTCCCCCGAACCAGGACAACGAGTGGTCCGCTGCAAGAAGCTGGCCAGAATCACATTAGCGGTGCTCATTTGTTGTTTTCTACGTTCATCTGCATCTTATCATTCGCTCTCGAATTGCAGCCGAGAGCGTATTTCGATATTTTAACCCTCGGGTCTCTGATCAAATAACGCAAACTGTTGGAGTTTAAGATCGAGCACTCAACCTAAATGGATCCCTCACACCACGCTCTCACTCCATCTGGTCCACTCTCTCCCATGCCTCGACAAAGCAAAAAGATTTTGCAGAGGCAGTATCGAGCAAACGAGTTTGAATGTTTCAACATGCTCCGGGGGGTCATCAACGAGCTTACCGGGGAAGAGCTACAGGAGCGGCAGAAGATCTTGAGAAAAGGTATGTAATAGATAGATTACTCCAAAAGTGGGGTTACTAACAAGTCTGCTTGCACCCAAAGCGATTGATCTACTCTTGGCTGCTTCGGAGATCAGGAGGTTGAGAGAAGCCCAGAATGTTCATGACGATCCGACCCCCTATGAAATGCGGGCTCTCACCGACTCCAACGACGCGACACCTACTCAGATGGGCAAGTCGGTCCGATAACATGCGATTGATGTACTTACCGTTTTTCAGGTTATTCCGCCGAATCATCTCGCTCGCCCGAAAATTGGCACTCTACTACCGAGTCGGATGCACAGTCAGCCTACTACGTTTCCCAGTTCCATGGCGAAAATTATCACCCGATGTTCAACATGGACTCTGCTTTGAACCAGGCTAACTCTCAAGGATACGGCCAGGATTGGTCTACCTAATTATTTCTAACTCTGAAATAGTCTAACCAGACTGTCGGTGTTCCCTCAAATTTTTGTCGATTAGTATTTATCTTCTTCAAATGGTGTAGCTTTATCAGTGTTCCACTATGTATCTTCGTACCTATTTATTCGTCTGTAGTAAGTACCCAACCTGTCAATGGTCTGACACCGTGTCTCAAACATCCACTGGCATAGGGTTACAGTTTAGAGATACGTATCACAAAGAAGCTTCGTTCTACAAGACCGTATCGATGAGATTGCGTTCGGGTGAAGGTTGAGTAACATCGGTGCTACGAATTTGGTACATTGATACGTAGTGACATATTTTGTTTCTTCCACTTGTCATGTCCAACGCAGCTTACGAGCGGCTGCCTTTACACTCGATCTCGGATTCAGCCCGGGCTCATTCTCGCTCTCGTTCACCACGTCGCCGCTCGTCCCACAAGTCCAGCTTATCCGTTTTATCGATACGTCCACGAACGTGTTTCACAGCGCTGAAAGTTGTCGTCCCACTTCTCGCCATCGCCGTCCTCACCGGCCTCTTCCTCTACGAACCCCACATCGAACTCGCATTCTACTCCCGCGAATGGATACAGCGCGAGATTACACCCATTGAGCCCCTCCTGGGATGCTTCAACCCCGACCGCGTCAGCCCTCACTATAACGTCTCCAAGTATGTCTACGGTCCCAAACACACCGAAGTTCATGCTGGTGTATCTATGCGATTCGACATGGATTGCTACGACTTTGCGGCGACCATCCAGCCACCATATCAATCACACCACCCCACGTTCGTACCTCCTGATGACCGCATCCACTATCATACCTATTGGCGGGTCGACCTCGCACCGTTCGGTGAAAGGCAGGAATACATGCTCAAATCCTTTTTTGCGACCCAAGACGTCGATAATAGCCGTTTGATCGTGTGGTCGAATGGGGACCTGAACATTTACCCAATCCTCCGAAAGTACAAAGCCTTGTTCCCAGATGCGTTCGATTTGCGTGTAGCTGACATTGGGGTGTTGGCGGGGGGAACGCCGCTCGATGGGAGCAGTTTGTTGAATTTCAATGACAAGAAGGCGTGGCTGGACGGAGATCTCGTTCGACTGCTGGTCATATGGACGTATGGGGGTGTATGGGTTGACATGGACTCACTCCTCACCCGAAACCTCGCACCTCTCCTCGAACATGAATTTGTAACCCAATGGGATTGCTACGGTACGTCTCTTTCCTGTACTTCTCCTTCGCCACTGTCGAGCCGACTTCCCATCTATTCACATAGACAAACCGTACTTGGCATTGAATGGTGCCCTGATGCGCTTTCACAAACATTCGCCCTACCTTTGCGAAGCCTTTCACATCATGGCCACTTCCTCCTCTCCTCACCCTGGTTCCACCGACTGGGGCGCCCTCCTCTACCTCAAACTCTGGCGTCGGCTCTTGGCAGCCCACATCCCCCCCTTCAAAATTCTCCCCTTTTGCTTTAGCGATGCACGTGCCTGTCGCTTGGACAATCGTCTTCCGGACCCGTTCGAACCCGACCGATCGAGCGGGAAGTGGACGATGGGATTGGGCTTGGACACAGGTGGATCGTTGGATCGGACATTAGGCAAGGTGTTTTCGGTGCATCTACATAATCAATGGGAAAAGGCGTTTCCGAAAGGTGGGTGGGTGGAGAGGTTGTTGTTGGCGCGGTACGAAGAAAAGTTGACAGAGAGGTGGGAGACGACGGTAGCGGAGACGGATGCGGGTGGCGTGATGGATGGTCGATGATACCTGAGAATCGATAATGTCGGTGATGGGATCGCTGCACGAGGAGGTCTGATATTGGATGGATACTGGGAACATATCCGACTGATCTTGGAGACTAACTTACCCATGATGCAGTACTGATTCTGAACCACGCTACGGACAGTCGGGTCGCTCACAACCGACTGTCTGATTACTCGACACCATAGC
The DNA here is from genome assembly GCA_038092335.1 of Boletus vinaceobasis. NCBI lineage: Eukaryota > Fungi > Basidiomycota > Agaricomycetes > Boletales > Boletaceae > Boletus > Boletus vinaceobasis. The sequence goes on from JBBPQE010000013.1 coordinate 66,706, forward strand.
ATTGCCTTTGGGTTTGGTCGGCGCATATGTCTCGACAGATACTTCGCAGAGAGAGATATACAGTCTGTAGTGACAGGCAGGACAACCTCCATGTAATGGGGAAATACTCGATCAACCAGGGCGAAAGATGGTAGTAGGACTTGTAGAGACTTATCTCGAACCCAACTTGTCCAAAGAAAAGCAAGGAACTGAGGCTGTGAGGACCGAGCTTCAACGACTCGCCGGATTCTCGGCGCTCGCCTGTACATATTCGCCCCAATACCACCATGTCCATTGTCGACCACGTCTACCATTGATAACCCCCATTCTGCAACGATAAGCTCTGCGTTGCGCTGTTACCCATGTGTTTCTCCTTGTCGAGCTTCCTGACGACAACGACTATACCCTTGAAGACTTTCTGACCCTAGAGAATGATCTTTCACCAACTTCGTGCAGGTTGCTCATGCTTATAGCGCACACGCCTACGGAACTTCTGAGCCTCAGTGTCATCGCATCACAAAGATGCTAGACAACTTGCAGGCCCAGTGTCCAGTCTGACTGTCTGAGTGCCTGGGCAAAGTCCACGTCAATTCTCAGCTGCCAGTGCGTGAAATATAAACAGGAGATGCACTCACAGGCTCTCTGTCAATTTGTGCTGACAGTCTACTAGTATAGATATCCTCGCGTTTTTCGTCCCACTTCGAAATGCTGCGGTTGTCCTGATGAAGCGGGAGAACAGTACGCCGTTCGAGTCGTTCGAGGTGTCTCCAAGCAGCGATACTGTAGAGAGGACGGCGGGAGATCTGGTATTTATGTATCCCTGGTCGACCGTCGAGACGCTGAACGAGGTGTTTGACGTTGAGGACTTTCAATTCGAGCTCGCCAATTTCTCTCGTCCTGATGCTATCGACTCGGACCTTTCCTCCCCGTTCGTTCGCAATATCCTGCGAGGTGTTGGTCGCACTGTTGATGATTCCTCATATTGCCAGACGCGTTCACAAAAACACAGTCCGGCGGCAGAGGAACGCTGGCTCAATGGAGGTTGTTTGGCGTCGCTCGTCCCTTTGGCTTCTCATCAGGGTAGCAATCCAGACGTCCGTTGATCGTTCTCCTCTTGGACGTGCTTCCTACAAACAATTCATGCTATTCTTCATATGCACCCTGGCAAGGGATCCAAACAATACAAATATCTCCAGTGAACTGCTCCATTTGATGTCATCCAAAATTTCCGGCATTTGGACAAGCTTGGTTCCTCTATCCTCGATTGGCTTTCCAAAATGGCACTGAACACATGCGCTTGTCTTCGAGAGATTCCTGACGACAGGTGGATGCAACTGAGCGCCCGCCCATCTCCATTTCGAATCCTTCACAGGAGGAACTCATCGGAGACATACAGCTTTCGCTCGTGAACGCATTCGCAGCACTCTTGCGAATTCTGACCAAGAACTCCTCGGTACTCCAAGCAACAGCCAAATCGTGTTTTGCAGGATGTTGGTGCACAGATCCCCGATTTTACCTTGCCAACCGCCAAGCGACCGAAGTGTGGCTCGGCATCGTCCCTGATACTGGTGGTGCTATCTATTGCAACGAGGATGATGAACTGATCATCCTCACGAAAAATGGCGTCAATCAATGCTGTCTCTACCACTTTTATCATCACCACTTTCTCAGCAGTTCAACCGTTGCGTTGTCTATCTGGATCGTGCACACACAAGGGGCACTGACATCAAATCCCCTATCGGATCCCGTCACACTAGGTCCCAAGGTCACAAAAGATCATCTGGTGCAAGGTTCGTTTCAGCACTGCCATTCAATCGTTTAATCTCATGGTCCGTGATTTTCAGGCTGCATGTCGATACGCAAGCTGGTTCATGGTCACTTGGTCGTATTGTTTGCGCCGCTCGAGGTTGATCGGAGCAGTGGTCGGCAAAAAGATCCACATGCCCGTCAACATCTTACGCTGGGCAATAATATACTACAGTGGGCTCCTTACCGGGTAGAACAGGGTATGAATCATAAATCAAGATATGGTGCTTGACCCGTTTTTGCAATAACTTGCCATTCGGAATAGAGGGCGACCGTTCGCAAAAGCCTTCAAGGCCAGCAACTAACAGAAAAAGACTTAGGGAACAACATCCGTTGTGTCTAACCACAAAATTGTCCTACTGAGAGGGACCGAGAACGGCGATCGGTCGCCAAACAATGCACGTCAAACGGGAACCCGAATTCGACTTGCAGTCACTTGCACAGTACGCTTGTCTGGAAGCGACATCAGGGGGTATTTCATGTACAGCAACTATTGTACACATGAACAGGGTCGAAAGTCACCCTTCCTTCGATAACCGCGGCAATCGTTTCGACATTTTACGCCAACAACACGACACGTTCCTCCGCTCCACTCTTCATCCAAGCAGATTCAACGATGACACCGACGCCGACGCGTTCGCTGACTCGAGGGTCATCGCGCAATCCCTGCACCGCCATGACATGCAACAGACACCCATAATATCTTGTCCCCCACACGCTCTCGTCCCAAAGTCCTCTAAGTCCATCACACCGAGAGAGAACGAGAAATTCGAGGACAGTTGGGGATGGTGTAGAGACAGGCAGGATAATGCGTCCAACGTAATGGGGAGACACCTGATCGACCGGGAGGATATGAAAGATGGTGTGCGCTGTCGCTTGACTGGGGTCTGCAAGAGCACTGTTGTCTAGTTTCAATACTTGAAAGGGTGCACATTGGGTGCGAAAGATGAGCGACCCCCTCGGGGGTAATAAATCCAGCACCAGGTCGTTTGAATGACTCTTGGATGGTGCATACTTCTCTGGTGGGGGTTCGTCCGGGTTCTCGTCAACACTCCAACTTGGTGGGATTTGTTTGACGTCCAACCGGACGATTGTCCCATCTTCATCGACCACATTCCACACGGTAACAAGGGACTCGGCAGGGAGTGGGTGGACGTCTTGATCGGTTCCATCCAACATTTGCGATTCGATTGGGTATTGGACCGCGTTTTTCCATCCTGACCATGCCCAGGACGGCCAGCGCGAGTGCTCAGCATCGGTCATAACCCGTCGAGCATGCACTGTATTTAGTCTAGGTTGCCACAACAAAGAGAGGTCTAGGTGTCTTATCCACATCCCAAATCGGAAGGCGTCTCTGGGGTTGCTTCCTGCAGGCTCAAGTGCTCTGGTCAGCGCGTTCGTCAATGCTGTTACTGCATAAATTATATCTGACTCGACGGTTAGGTGACGCTGGGTGTATTGTTGAACGGCGTCTTCATAGCCTCTGATCGTGGCAGTTTCATCTGGGGTGAAATGGAAAAGATTTGTGTTCCAGCAGCGCATCGGATGTGAGGATCCTTGTAATGTTTTGCTCTCCGCAACCAAATCTTCACACCAGGCGTCCCGCGAACACTCGAAATATATTTGATGTTTGGTGAAGTACAGTCGACGGCGCGAAAGTAACCCCTCCTGGAAAGTCCAGCCTCGCGCATCCCAAATAGAGTCGACAACCGCCTCCATAAGTGGTGGAAGTGGTACCGAAAGATGAAGTCCCTGAACACATTCGACATGCTGATCGACTACCCGCGATCCTGCCCTCACGCCGAGAAGTCCGGCCCGTACGCTCGTTCCGTCTGCAGCGATGATCGTGAGTGCAGCCTGACCGTAGACCAGGTCCATGATGGATATCTGCGCAGCCTTATCCTCCTGGCTGTCTTGGATGATACACAACGCATCAACCCACAAGTATCGTTCACCGATCTGGCGAGTGAGCTGGATAGCGTCAACAATGGTCGCTGGCAGGGCAGACTCTTCAAGCCCAGAGCGACGATTCCGTGCTTTCGCATTTGCCGCTGACGTCCAATAATCCTCCCCAGGCCCTCCCCAAACGTAGCTGAGAGCTACATATCGGCAGCCTCGACCTGCATGAACTAGAGCCATCTGGATGACGTCCACCATCCTCACGAATTCGGGTAAATCCTCATCCCCGGACTTCAACCACACAGTGCTGCATGCTTCTCCGTGTGCTTTCTCGCAGAGGTTCATCCACCTTTTGATGAGATGGATGTCCATCTTGTGTTTGATCCTGCGTCCATGAAGATCCTTTGACCGAGCGACTTTGCGAGAGTCTTCCTCCAATAACTGTATATCCAAGTAAAGAAGCGCTTTGGCGGCTATCAGGGCCATGCTTATGTTTGGTGGACGGGAAGCGTGGATATACAACCGATGGGCTCCATCCCTTTCGTCGAGATTAGGGATAAGGGTGCCGCATCCACGTGCAGATACAAAACAGTTGGTTCCTTGGACATCTGCGTCAAGAAAGTCGTCGAGACGCCAACGACGCCGAATGAGGTCAGCGACGAGCCGACAAAATGCACAGCGATTGCTCTTCTCAGTTATGTCCAGAAGCGTACCCAAGGAAACCATTTTTGCCTCGGGAAGCCCATCGCGCAGTATTTTCTTGAAGTCTAACGCAGCACATGTTGTACAGAGTGTCGTTCTTGAGTTGGACACGGGTGTGTGATCTGTGCCCGCAGACAAAGCGGACTGGAAGTGTTCTCGAAGTCGTCCAAATATTCCAGACATGCTTGGCAAAGATAAGAGAGGGTAAAGTCCACCCTGGTATGGCCTGTACTCACGCTGCGATCCCGCCTGTAAGGATGATCAAGCACTAAGCACACGATGGCGTACTAACATAGAACCTGGAGGGCAAGAAGCACACACCTCTGTTGCCGTGTACGATGGTGGCGAGTAACAGGGAGGTAATGCAGTATGACTTGTTCAAAAGATACAAGGCCGATTGGGGTGAATGTGTGATCAGCGCTATTCAATTGATCTCACCGGGCGTTATGTTCCAAATTTGGGTATTTTTGATAATCAGACTAATTCTTGCCACTGACAGTTTCCTTCCCATGCGTCGCAATGACCTTTTTAAACTTGCACGCTCAAGTTCCCAGTCCATGTCTTCAGAGAGTCCGTACGACGTCCTGCCCACTCATGATGATTCTTCCCACCGTCGCCAGCCTCATTCATTCCTGACACGGATTCCACTGCCATTGCGTCGCTGGTGGCTAAGACGATCCTCGCACAAGCATCCTGGCGCAAAGATGCGACCTCGAACGTTATTCACCATCTTGAAATTTGCGATACCTATCGCTCTCCTCACGCTCTGGTGGGTCTGGCACGCGTTCGAACCCCACCTCCATATCGACCTTGTTTTCTATGACCGCAACTGGATTGCCAACGAGATTCATCCCATCACGCCACTCTCGGGTTGCTTCAACCCAGATCGGGTCAGCCCGTTGTACAATATCACCGAGGGGCTGTATGGTAAGAAGCGGTTCGAGGTCCAGGCAGGTATCCCCATGCGAATGGGCATGGACTGCTATGCCTTTGCCGGCACCGTCACTCCACCGGAGCATGACACCCATCAAGACACCTGGGTACCACCTGAAAATCGCAACCAGTACCACACCTATTGGCGCACGGACCTCGCCCCATTTGGGGAACGCCAAGAGCTCATGCTCAAATCCTTTTTCGCCACTCAGAACCTTGTCCGCTCCCGCCTCGTCCTCTGGTCGAATGGCGACCTGAGCGAGAGCCCGATTGTGCAAAAATACCTCCAGCACTTCCCCTTGTCCTTCTCTCTCGGTATCGCCGATATTCCCTCCCTCGCCAAGGGCACCGCTATGGAATCGAACAAGCTCCTTCAGCTGAACGACAAGAAAGCATGGGTCGACGGCGACCTTGTCCGTCTGCTCGTCATCTGGCACTACGGCGGCATGTGGATCGACATGGATATGCTCGTCACACGCGACCTCGAACCCCTTCTCGAGCACGAATTCGTTACACAGTGGGACTGCTGGGGTAACGTCGTTCCTCCCACCATGTACATCGACTGACATCCGGATGCCTCCATTTCACCCCCTCCCCCCACCTTTTTTCTTCGCACAGGCAAAGCCTATCAAGCACTCAATGGCGCTCTCATGCATTTCAAACAACACTCGCCCTATCTCTGCGAAGCATTCCATCTCATGGCCACCTCCACCCCGCCTCGCTCACCCTCGACAGACTGGGGCGCGATCCTCTACCTCCGACTCTGGCGTCGTCTCCTCGCCGCATCCATACCCCCGTTTAAGATCCTCCCTTTTTGCTTCAGCGACCCCCTCGCCTGTCGACTCGACAATAGCATCCCTGACCCATTTATGCCAGACCGTGTTGACGGGCATTGGGCCGAAGGATATGGTTTGGAACGAGGTGGCGGACTCGACCGAGCGCTTCAAAAGATCTTTTCCGTGCATTTGCATAATCGGTGGGATAAGCCGTTTCCAAAGGGCGGGTGGGTGGAGCGGTTACTGCTCCGCCGGTATGACGAGGCGTTGGAACAGAGGCTGACACATGAGGAGATGCTGGAGGGGTAGGAGCAGTTTAGAGATGTTGGTTTGATCGGGGTGGAATTTTGTTGTGAGTGGTCCTGGAAGAGAAAACAATTTTTGAGAAATAAAGACAAAAACCGCAGATGGTCGTGCGTTTACTGTCGACATTTATGACCTTCCCCATCGGCGTCCCTCGAGCGAAGAGAGAAATCATGCTTTAATGGCACAGTGGCATGGCTGCCATCTACTGTTTTCGCTGTCCATGGCATTCGAGACCGTCCACGATAGATCTCAAACTTGTTGCATCTTCCCTACTTACCAGAACCCTCTACCTATTGTACTCGCTCGCCATTGATGAATTATACGCTATCTGGCGAAGGGTGAAACGAAGAGACGTAAGAGACAGGTCCAAGATACATATCGTCGTCTGACGAAAAAAAAAAAGGAATTAACAAAAGGCCAACGTCCCCACAATATACAGACAGGACGGTGACCAGGCGGCGACGGCTGGAATGATACAAATACATTATACAAAACGGTTGAGAATTCTCGAGTGCTTCTAATGTGAATACGTTCTCCATCCTTTGCTGGTGTGGTGGATGTATACTGGCATGTGGTGATGCACTGTGAAGCGGGTGTGACAAAAAGATGAGAAAGAAACGAGGGAAGAGATCATCGGATCAAAAAGCTGTGTGCTATAGCAAACGTGCACACCGCCGCACACGTCAGAAAACCAAGCGGATACCCCGACGGGTCATTCTGTGTGCTCGCTGACCAGAGCTGTTAGATGAATGTCAGCGTCCGAGCACAAAGACAAGACGGAGAGGGTGACTCACCCAGCCCCCGAGAATCGGTCCACAACAACGCGCAAGGCTGACAATACTTTGCGCAGCGCCGTTGGCAAAGCCGACTGCCGCTGGTGGGGTCACTGTTGGACGAAAAGGGGGGAGTGACTCAGTGTCGGCACATCGAGAGGTAGGCATACAAGAAAAAAATAACGTACTGTAGTTTAGGAGGATGGCCACCGCCGTGTAGGCAAACGTGTTGCCACAATACCGAACGGCGCTGTGCGTTCCAGTCAGTCGGCGATGAGGCAAGGACCGGTCGAAATAGATGCGCTTACGTGCTTACAGAGAGCGCTGAACCGGAGAGGAAACCATGAGACTTGGAATGCTGGAACGATATTGATAGGGACTTACCAGCCATGAGGAAAAATTTGCTGTCGCCAGTCGCACTTGCGAAGACGCGGTATAGGATGACGGTTAGGTAAGCAGGGATAAACAAGAACGCCCCGAGACGGAACATCGCCATGTGCGAGAAACGTCCACGGGGAGGGCTAAAGACAGCGTCAGAAACATTGCGGCTCGCGAGTAAGATGTGTGGACGCGCCCAATATTTCTGAAGAAAGAGGTTAGCACCAGCGCATGGAAGAGGCAAATACACAAGTTACTCACGGATAGAGGTGGAATTGGTAGACGATCTGGAACAGACACATCAGAGCAACTGCAGTACACAATATCAGCAATACTCAGGGTCAAGATGCCGATAACACGCACTTAGTTGCGAAAAATTGCCCGGGGTCAAGTTCAACCCTCCAGATCCATAATCGCTGTCATAACCCTCATTAGCCCCATCCCGAAAAATAACACTCGACTCACGTGACGAGATATGATAGGAATACTTGATCGTGCGTCGTACTGTGCAGCGCAAGCAACCCATACTGGATGATAACCAAGATGGGGAGCTGGGACGCCAAAGAGGGGGGTTTCTCTGCCACATCTCTCGCAGCGTCAGCCTCGGTCCCATTGATGGCGTTCATCGACTGGTGGCGCTCAAAAATAGGGGTTAACGCATCCGAGGACCCTGCTTCGCGCAATTGCGCATCAAGTACAGCAGGTGGCGTCCGGACACCCGCGTGGGCAAAGATACTTGGGCCAGTCGCGGATGACCGGCGGGAAAGACGGCCGCCACTGGTCATGGATGAACCCAACGCAGACGCCCGTGAGACAGAGCGCCGGGGAACGCCTCGACCCGACGCGTACATGGCCACCGACGAACGCGGACCAAGCTGCGACGAGATCGTTGCACCATCAATGCTCCGCGAATCCGTCCTCCCGCGAACCGTGCCAAAAACGTCCTGTCCGTCAACATCCTCTTCGCCATCCAACCTTGCCTGCTCCTCGTCTGTTGGCATGCCGACGTCCAAATCGTACTGCTCCTCGTTGTCGACGTTCATCGCAGCAGCAACCCACAAATCTGCAATGTTCGTCACCGCGTGCTCGTTTGCTATGAGCAGTCGTTGTGTAAAGTTGAACTCTGAGCCATCATAAGACGACTGGTGGCCATCAAAGTAGGTGCTCCGCCCGCTCCGCAGCGTACTCGCCATACTCCTGCGTGGCGTAATTGTGCTCGTTAGTCGACGTCTCTGATTCCCACTGTAACCATACGCGGAGCCGTTCGCCCGGCTCAATCGTTGTCTGTTCATGAGTGGAGGTGAAGTCAAAGGGACTGATGGTGTGGTAGAGGGCTCAGTAGGAAGAATGACTGGCGAGCCCGATCCAGTATATACAGAGAATGAACGCGAGATTTTCTGCTTGAGGGTACCGAGGAATCCTGTAGGTTGTTCATCTTCAAAGGGCCCGTTTATAATCTCGCCTTCTTCTGGAATCGAGGGCTGCTGGTTTTCAAGTTTCTCAGGGGGGAGACGGATAGCCCCTTCCCTTGGACCTCCATCTCGACCAAGGAAAAGTGACAAGATTGAGCCTATGCGAGAGTGAGCGAAATAAGTAACGTGGACAGGTACAAGGGCCGCACCGATCAAGGGAACGGTGCCAGCGATAGCGCATGGCAAGAAGTACGGGTAATCTACGAAAAGAAGGATAGGACCAAACACCTGCGGCCACTTTTCCGCAGGTCGCTCAACTGAAATGTATATTTGAGCCATCGCAACGATGATCAACCGCGAGACGACGCACATGCCCCTCCAACAATGGCGCCGGCGACACCTCCAAAACCCCAACAAAAGCTGCAGTGAAATACACTGATCAGTAATCTTTGAGATCCGTATCATAGAAATTGGTTACCCCATGATGGCGTATGCTCTGCCCTCGTTGGTGGAGTCAGTTACGGTGGTAACGCATCCGCGAGCCACACCGACTGCGCCCGCAAAGACACCCTGGAGCAATCGAACGACGAGAGCCTGGCGGAACGATGTGCAAGTGCCGAAAATTGAAACAGTGACCGCACTCCCAAACAAGGAGAAAAACAATACAGTCCGATGACCATGTTTATCTGCCACAGTAGCCTAGATGACGTCTGAGTGAACTCAGCGGAGCACGTTGAAGATGATCTGTTACAGACCCATAATAAAGAGGTGAGGAACTGGGTGAGAAAAAATGCAGCCACTGGACGAGCGGGGTGAGTGCATGTCCGAGAATGAGAGTTCGTGGAGGCAGACCTAGAACGCCGGTATAGAAGGCAATATCCGATTCTTCTTGAAACTCATTGAACCCTGGAACGATCAATCGCCTCAAAGGAGCCACAGGATGTCGTGCCAAATGAAGTCATACCTTTGATCATGAAGAGCAAGAACGGCATGGATACATTTGCAGCTAAGAACTCCCCAAGCATGGCCTACATGATGGTGAGAAGAACCGCGGGAGAAGCGGGCGAGGGGCACACTCACGATGGACAACACGATCATAGACAGCACCGGGAGTGGCGTTGAGTCTGGTTCCCTGGCAGACAGCGCGCTCGGGATGGGTGGTCTCTCCGAGGATAGGGACTTGACAGGCTCCTCATCCAGACTCATCAACCCGGACAAGATATTGGGCCGTATCCAGGAGGCACGCGAGTGCCTGCGCCCATGGGCGTCTGAGATCTCGCCGTCGTGCAGTAGTCCCAGCGGGTTGGGGACACCAAACGAACGTCTTGACGGCGACGCCATGTGAAGCTGGCCTGCCTGGGGCACCTGTGTTGATGTGCGCGAGCCAAGTTTTTGAGCCATCCGAGTCGTAGTAGTTTAAATAATATCAGATGCTTGCGATGCCTGGTGGCGCTGCGGTAAATTCGCGCTTATGTAATTGAACAAAGGAAGATGGCGTCGTGGTCGAGCCAACGGACCATTCGCAGAAATCCCTATCGGTGTACATGGCCCACCAAAGACCCAGCTAACATACGCGAACCAATGCGCGAAAATTGCGCTTCATCGGTGGATCCTCCTTTTGACATTTTAGTTCTTGGGCAACTGATAAGATGATGGTACTACTAGTCTGACAAGGACTCTCATGTAGAACTCGAGAGCACAAGCTGCGGTCATCAATTTTCCTATCGGGCGAGATGTGACTCCTACGCGTCGTTTCCTGATTCAGAAGCAAGTATGGCATGACCATATGGCATCCCTTTTCTTTGGACAAATCAAACCAAGAGTGAGGAAAAGGTTCAACTTGGAGGAACTCCGCAACGCTAGCAGCATTCAAAATTTCAGGGTATGTAGACTCGGATGCAAGGTAGCAGGTCCCCTTGTCACTTTCGAGCTTCGCTTGAGATGCGTCGGGATCGCTAGCTTCCACTTGAAGAATAAGGTGGTCGAGGTGAGGACAGTACTTGGAGAACGAGACGAGACGGCGCAGTGTCCGTGACGATGGGGAGATGTGGTACGATATTCAGCTGGTGATTTATCTCCTCCGCGTCCCGTACGACGACTGCGCCACGTCGATCTCTTATAGTGTTGACAGCTTTTGCATGATGGCCTACCGAATCGAATTCTTCAGCGGAATAGCATTCCCCGTACGACGTCCATGATCCGACACCCAAGCCAACGTACGCAGGTCGACCCAACATCTGTAGCGACATAATTACATCGCATGGTAACACGTATGCCCATTCTAAAGTATCCCAAACTCATCCAATAAATCACTCGTAGATGTTCAGCTCCTTGAACTCAAAGTACGCGCCCGTAAACTCCTTAGGGTTCGCATTCACGTACTCTGTGGCGTTCGCCAACGGGTTGTAATGAGTCTTGTACCATCTGCATTTAAATAGGATGGCACTCACCGGTACAGGTCAAGGGGCATCCAGACGTCGCGTAGGTGGCGTTATTACCAGCCCAATCGCCACCTTTTGCACACCAGTTGAGTGCCTTTGTGCACAAACGACGATGACCACGTACAAAAGGTTAGATTGATGATGATATTGTGAGCTCCGAAATGCGTTGAGAAATCACAGTCCGTGCTGGGGAAATAGGCCGCGGGTTCACCCTACCGATTCATGAGCGACCCTGCTACAACAAATCTGCGCAGAACGTCACCCAATTGCTGGTGTCAACGGTCTTCCTAGGACTCAATACTTCGAGGGGAACAGTCAAGCTGTCACGTTCCCAGAAGTAGATCGAGATGTAAGTTGCACTCCGCTCGATTGCGTACCTGATCCATCGTTCCGCCAACACTTCCCGAAAGAACATGATCGCGAAACTCACCAACCGCCACCATTCCTATTGAAGGCCGGACCGAAGCTGTTGTGATCGGCGAAGGCAACACCACATCCAGCATTGTCCGTGTCGTAGACGTTGCAGTCCGTCCCCAGGCTCATCCTAAACATGATCCATGTCAACTGGAGGTATGTCACAAACCATTATTAGTCGCGAGGAACGTACCCCGTCATCGTTCTTGTGGCTGGCATACTGCAATCTGGGCAGGGTGGAAAGTACACGTGACGCTGTCTGCACACTTACTTGCGCTGGTATGTAGAGTCGACTGATTGGGTGACTGATTATTGACACCTTCAACAATGTCCACTTCGCCCTGTAGAAGTATCATTAGAAGTGTTCACGGTGAGTATCCATGTAGACTGAACATCGTTTGGCCAATTGTCACCGAGTTCCTGGAATAAGAGTCACCATACAGAACAGGACCAGTCCAGGGACCGGCACACACCCTATATCCGAAGATATGACACGGCCGTATTGCTTAGCAGCGATTATTATCGAAAGAAGAGAAACGAACCCTAAAAGAAAGTTGAGCACGTTCAAGCCATATATCGCGATACAGGAGACTCACAGATTGCAGGCCAAGTCCCACAGCCTTCGGGCATATGGATGATATCAAAGCTAGAGCGACGTTAGCGAGCGAACTGGACTATCATCGCTATGCTTACATCGCAACGTGCGTTGTGTACTGATCCAGGGATTGCAACCTGAAAGAGTTGCGTCCCGGGCCAGTCCCATTGAGAACAGTGGTATCGTCTGCACGCAATATGACGCTCTTCCGAGTGACCGAATACAAGCCGTCCGCTCTAGCCGTCGTTTGATTGACATAGTTCCTAAAAATTGAAATATCTGTCAGACGCGCGACTCACCGTCTTTCGAGCACACGTCAAGATGCACATACACGTCTCCGTCCGTGGGGTCAGGAATAGCTTCCCATGCGAATGCATCGATGAAAGATTGCCCGACGAGACTAGAGGTGCGGATGTAGGTTGCTCCTTGTGCATTCACAGCAAGAGTAAGCGCGAGGACAGTGAAGAACAATGGCTTCGTCATCGAGGGCACGAAGAGCGACTGCTAATCGCTCTTCCTCGAGCACCCTTCGCGTGCTTTTTGTTTAAAATATGAGCGGGCAACGTAAAAGTGGCTGAGCTTTACGAACGTTAGCTGCCGCCGCCGCCGCTAGCCTGTCCGATCATCATTGACAGACTACGCCGGACCTTTCGGGTACTAAACGACGTTCTACAATGAGCTGTAGCGCAGTCTTTGGTAAGTAGTACTCGCCCTTGGTTGACCTGATAATTCCCTCAAATCATCCCACACACTTACCGCCGTCGACCGGGCATTATTGGCACTTGATTTATAAGGTGGTTTCGGAAGAAACATCTATAGTAAATTAGTTCAACTCGCGTGGACCGTTGGGTGAGGTTTTTCAAACTCCGGTTAGGACCAGACTTTCTCTTGCCATGCTAATAGCAACTAGACTCTAGTGAGACACGCAAGGTCTGGATAGCCATTCTTCGGAGCGAAGACAAGGTCTCAAATTCCAAGCAAGATCTCCGGGACTTTCAAGCAGCGAATTGCTGGTTTACAAGGCTGAAGTTGTGACATGCGTTCAACCCGACTCTTTGCCATTGAACCAATGGGTCAGTGTATAATTATACGTTCTTTGTCCAATCTCCCACAGGCAAAATCAATTAGCCCGACGTCTGGCAACTGTGAATATGCTGGTGCTGGGTTGACACGACCCCTTCACATCACGACCCTCGTTCACTTGTCGCTGATCAAGGGAGAACTTGAGAGATCCATGTTGCACACATTTCTACTCTTAACCTGGTCCTTTGTTGGACTTGTTGCTGCTCAAGGTAATTCCCAGTGCACCTCTGGCGAAATCGTCTGTTGCAGCATGGTACAAAGCGTGAGTCAAGTGTACACATTCCCCGCGAGCACTGATCCCACCCTCGGGCAGGCGTACGCTGTACCGAATATTCCCTCCACGACGGGGATGTCCAATGCAGCTGCGGCCAGCCTTGGGCTGGTTGGTTCTGCCTGCTCGACGCTTACTGTGATCGGACTTGGAAAGAGTTGTGCGACGAAACAGCTGCCGATGTGCTGCACGGACAACAACTACGTATGTTGCACCGTTCTTGTCGTCGAACAGTCTGAGCCTACGGAATTACTCGCAGAACGGGACTGTGAGCCTCGGGTGTACGTACATCAATCCTATGCTAGCCTAGAACAGAAATGGCTGTCGAGTATTTCGCTCGTCTGTATTCAAAAAATGAACAATCACGTGACTACCCTTGACTGTTTGAGGTCGGGCCGCAGATCGGACCGCTCCGGGTCGCGACTTGGATCGGCAGCTAACCAAATTGGGTTAGTCAAGTCGGTATGTCATACTTCCGGCGTGACCTGTCCGCGTCGACCTCTGCAAAGTTCCTCTCGTTCTCGGGCACGCGCTCGTTCGTGGGACCAAGTCCAACGATCTCACCAAATTCGACATCGCTCGGTGCCTTGTAAATGATCCGTCACCTTGGTCATTTGCAGTAAACCAACTCCATCGTTCACTGCTTGGAATTGCGCGCCCATCCATGGAATCGCCTTGTCATTATCACACCCGTTGGTGATATATGATGGCTGACATGATCAGTTGCGTTTGCATCTCGACCAGCATTGTCCCGAGCAATCGAGGTTGGTCCGCAATTCGGTCGATCAATGCGCCCTCACTAGCCTAGCCCTATTAAAAATGGTCGACGCTAATTTCTTGCCGCCCACTTTCAAACCTGACCAGTCCTCACTCGTACTTAAGTGCACGGGCGACATTCGACACGGTATCTCATCTCTTTTCCATTCCCCTTCTTCTCTGATCCAACTATACACTGTCGCTCCTTTAGCATTCAGTCTGTCGTTACAACATGTCCCCCGTGTCTTCCCCCTCCAAACCCGCCCCTACATCCTTTCTACTTCCTGATCTCGTCTCTCATTGCAAGTTCCCCCTCCACGTGGACAGGAACCACAACCTCGCCTCCGTCGAGTCGAAGCAATGGATATTCAACGGTGACCCCGACCTCGACGTAGCTACTCGTCGTGCCTTTCACGGTCTCAAAGCTGGAAAACTCGCCGCGATGTGTTATCCCAACGGCGGTTACCCCCAGCTCCGCGTCTGCAGCGACTTCCTCAGCTTTCTCTTCCATCTCGACGATCTCTCCGACGACATGGACAATCGTGGTATAGACAACGTTGCCAACGTTGTCATGAACTCCCTTTATCACCCACACACCTACCGTTCTCCCGCGCGTCTGAATCGAATGACGAAAGAGTCCGTATCATCATCCCTCTTGTTGCTGTCCCTGGCTTCGAACCAGCTTTCTAACTTTTTTTTCAATTCCAGTTTATACAAGCGGATTATCCAAACGGCCGCCCCCGGTACCTGTCAACGGTTCCAGGAGACGATGGATCTCTTTTTCCAGGCAATCCATCAACAGGCCCTCGACCGTGCCAACGGCGCCGTCCCCGATCTTGAGTCATATATTTCCCTCCGCCGCGACACGAGCGGGTGCAAACCCAGCTGGGTCCTCATCGAATACGCTCACAACCTCCATATCCCCGATGACGTCATGAACCATCCTATCATCCGCAGCCTCGGCGAAGCCACGAATGACCTCGTTACGTGGTCGAATGTAAGTCGATTTCTAGATGCCGTTTTCACTTGTGCTGATCCTGACCCCCACGTCTTTTTCTTCTTTCTCACCTCGCGCGGGTGGGTTGCGAATAATATAATATAAAACATCCTCCAGGACATCTTTTCATACGACGTTGAACAATCCAAGGGCCACACACATAACATGATCGACGTTATCATGCATGAACAAGGTCTGGACCTCCAAGATGCCGTCAACGTCGTCGGCGACTTTTGCAAGCGCGCCATTGACCGGTTCGTGCACGATCGAGCCCACTTGCCCTCCTGGGATCCCACCATCGACGCCGACGTCCGTGTGTACGTCGACGGACTCGCCGATTGGATCGTGGGGAGTTTGCATTGGTCGTTTGACACGGAGAGGTATTTCGGAATGGCTGGCAAGCACATCAAGGCGACCCGCACCGTCACGTTGCGCCCCAAGATCGTTCGGACCCCGGTCCGGGAAGCATAGGGACTCGATGGGGTGCACGGTGCCCGTCTGTCTTGGCTCCCCGTTTCGGTGGTGAGTACCTGTCAGTATAGGGGTCGCCAAGGACGACACGCTCAGCCACTGGCAGGGATGCTTTCCTCCCGAGTCACCGCGGACCCACCCGACGGTTAAGGACCCGTCCGTTTGCATGCGCTACATCTAGGTACACTCTTAATTATTCATTAATTGCTTTATCCCGGACACCACCACCACACGCTCGCTTGTTAATTTCTTCACAAGTTATAGATCAGCGACGCTGTCTAGCATGGACCTAAATTTTATGTTATCTGCATGCACTATGAAGCTAGATCCATTAAATAAGGATATCGATGCAATCACTGTAGGTTTTATAAGTATCTTGAAAATGCCAGATGAGTCGAGAGAACAAAAAAAAAGTCTGAATGATAATTGTACAATGTATCTCATTTTCAAAATGCTGCGGTAAAAAAATTGGTAACGAAAACAAGTAACAATAACAAAAGACGAAAGCTTGGACTGATCAACTCTGAATCATCAATGAACAAACGAAAAGCAGTGTGAGACCGTCTTAGAGTTTGTACGGAGGCCATGCACCCCGCGACCATCGTCGGTCTTACCTGGGATCTCCGGTTGAAATGGATTCCCGTCCTTGTCATCAAACCGCACGCCCCTCGAGCCCCAGCGCTTTTGCCACCTTTGGATAAAGAGGGCATGTTCGACCACCCCGGCCAACGTTCCCGTGTTTCGGATCCGAATTTGTTTCAACTTGGGCAAGTTGGAGTCCTCGATCTGACACATGAGATCTTCGAGCGGTTTCATGATGTACGCGGCGAATATTGGAATCGGAACGCCGACTATATCTTCACTGATGGGGAAAATACCAATGCGTTTCAAAGAGGGGTGATAGAGATTGTCGAGTTGTTGGTGGGGAAAGATGGTGACAAACGTGTCGAGGTTGGGACATTTTGCAATTATTTCCGGCAAAAGCGGAGTATAAGCCACCGTCCTCACGATACGGACCTTGTGTCCATGCGTTCGCAAAAAATCCGGGCTAAACGGAGAAAAACCTTCAAGGCGGTGTAGGTGAGGCAGTTGATCGGGAGACTTGGCGAGCATGAGAAGGAGGGTGTTGAGCGGAACATTTCCCAGAGATGCGTGAGAGAACGAAGGACTGTCTCCTAAGATCAGGGTCCTGAGATTAGGTAGGATAAGGTGCTCTTGACGGGGCTTTTCGGGAAATGATCCATATATATTAGCCAGTGTGAGACTACGGAGACCGCGTAACGTCCGCAGGAGGTCCATCAAGTCGCTCCATCCTGGGCTCTCGTTGCAGGTCCACTCCACCCTGCGGAGGGAATGCTCGCACGTTGTGAGGAGCGCTTGTATGACTTCAGTGGGAGTCTGCAAAGGTGGGAGGATGATCTGCGAACTGGGTGTTAGCGACATGTAAAAGTTGCTGTTGATGAAGATCTCGAGGTTTGGAGTGCACCGTAAGAGACGAGCAAGATGTGTCGCATCGTCTGGGTGTGGATTGTGGAGTTGGACGTCCACACGGCGGGTCAACGATCCAAGGGCACGAACGCCGTCGTTGGCCTTGCTCTTTTCGAGACGGTCGGCAAAGATAACGACTTGTTTGGAGCAAGTGAGATGGATGTACTCGTGGATGAGTTCCGATACGATTGAAAACCAGTCTTTGCAGACCAACAGAAGCGCTAATCGGGTGGACGGTGCCACGTCCCAATAGACACCGCGGGACTCGGTGAAGGGGTCGAGTCTGTCAGACAGTAGTACGCCGGGCACTCGGATGAGAAGAGCAAAAATGTGCCTCCAGACTTCGACGGGGAGCGGTGGTAGTAGGGCCATGATAGAAGTACTTTATCTGCCAGGATGCGTGCATGAGGTTTCGCCACGGGAATCCCCAAAAATAATGTCGCCTCACCGGATCTGAAACGTATGACTTGCGTGGAAAAGATAGGACTAACGAGCGTCGTGACAATGAACAACTCGAAATAGTCGAGGAGATGAAAACGAAGATGAGTAGACGAAGAGCGGGGAAACACACTCAGACTTCCGAGAAAGAAACCCAAGTTGTCCGTTGTGACCCACGGACCCCCATAGGGCAGCACCATTTATAGTAAACCATGTTTGGATCAGAAGGTTTTGCCAAACAATACGACCCTAGCATGACTGGGCTCGGCTGCGACTTCACCCAAAACGGTTTCGCAAGCGCGGGCGGAGCCTGAGAAACTTATTTGCAAACCATGCCCAAGAGAGAGGCGCATCTCCAATCCTTGTCTGCCATCAAAAAAAGAAAGCTCCAGTATGGATCCCTTGACCGCTTACCGTGGAAATCAGTCGCGAGACCCGTCGAGACAGGCCTCGATGGCGACGACGGCATTCTTGAACTCGAGGAGGTTGAAAACGTCGAGATCGTCTACGAGAAGAAAGATGGCGCAAAAGTTGTCAAATTCAACGTTCGTTCGCCTTCTATGTGGCTTCTCGAAATTCCGTCTGAACCTGCGTCAAGGTCTTACAGGTGCCAGATAGCATCACGGTTGACGAATCGTCAGCTGTGGGTGCTGCTGGCCTGACAGAAGACTCCCAACCACCCGCCACCGCTTCATTTGATGGTAGGATCATTATTACATTTATTATCATGTTTTCCCCTGCGCTCACGTTCGCCTGGTGAACAGCTGCACTCCTGCCTGAATGGCGCTCGTTTAACTTACATCCTCACCTCTTGCAGGTGCTACACGAAAAGTCATTTACCTCCCCTACTCCAATCCAGTCACGAGCACTTCCGTTTGCGCTTTCTAGTCGGGACATCATTGGTGTGGCAGAAACAGTATGTCTCATGCACCCGCCCATCTTATCAATTCCAATACCCACACCCGTAGGGATCAGGGAAGACCCTCGCGTATGGATTACCCATTCTTCACCGCATACTCTCGCAGCCGAGGCATCCTACCCAAAAGCGCAACCCCCAAGCCTTGATCCTCGCTCCTACCCGAGAACTCGCCTTGCAAGTTTCAGACCATCTCAATGCATTTTCCAGAACTGTTGGTGCTGTGCTCAAGGAAGAACCTGAGGAAGCGGATCTATCCAAGCTTCAGGGCAGCATCAGGGGCAAGGTACTAGATGCCAAGAACCAGAATGCGCGCACGCTGCCCCTCGTTAGTATTGCCGTCCTGGTCGGGGGGATGTCGGCCCAGAAGCAACGGCGGATCCTAGATCGCGGGGCTGACGTTTTGATCGCAACGCCTGGAAGATTATGGGATACTCTTGCAGAGGTTCGTTCTTGATAAAATTGTCCATCGCGTCCGCGACAAAATGGATTGTTCGTTTTCTCTTTTGACCAGGACGAAGTTCTCGCACAACATGTTCGGAATCTCAAGGTTCTCGTGTTGGATGAGGCGGATCGCATGATCGAAGCTGGACACTTTGCTGAGATGGACAATATCCTCCGTCTTACTGTTCGCCAATCAACGTGAGTGAGTCGACTTGAGACAAACCCAACGTAACTGACACGTTTGATTCAGGGAAGATGAGATAGAACCCGAGTTGAATGGCCAGGAAAGGAATGCAAGCTCACCGCGGAGCGACGTTTTGCAAACTTTTGTATTCTCTGCGACGCTGAGCAAGGATCTCCAAAGAAACCTCAAACGACGTTCCAGACCCAAGCTAGGGAAGAAGGGTGACTCCAAACCACCTAGCACTCTCGGTGAGCCACCACCCCGGATCTCAATGAGTTACAACACCCACGTAATTGGTGCAGATGATCTACTTCTCCGGCTCGACTTCCGAGACCCGGAGCCAGAAGTCATCGACCTCAGCCCGGAAGGTGGTGTCGTCTCCACACTCCAAGAGAGCAAGATCGAGTGCCTCGCGTCAGAAAAGGTAACGCCACGAACACGTGTTTACCCTGAATCAGATTTGCTCGCTCACGCTAACTCCACCAGGATGCGTATTTATACTACTTTCTGCTCCGATACCCTGGCCGCTCCCTCGTATTCCTATCAGCGATTGACGGGATCAGACGTCTCACGCCACTCTTGGAGCTCCTTAACCTCAAAGGGTTCCCATTGCATTCGCAGCTGGAGCAGCGCCAACGCCTCAAAAACCTCGATAGGTACCTCATTCGACATGCTATTTTAGCTTCTTCTTCACCCAGCTTGGCAGATTCAAGGTGACTCCCAACGCCATTCTTCTTGCGACCGATATCGCAGCACGGGGATTGGACATACCGGCCGTAGACCATGTCATACATTATCAAATTCCGCGCTCCGCTGATGTCTTCATTCATCGAAATGGTCGAACTGCGCGTGCGATGCGCAAGGGGTTCAGTTTACTCATGTGTTCGCCAGATGAGAGGAGGATCGTGAAAGCACTGCTTTCGAGTCTAGGTCGCCGTAGGTCGGTCCATTTTCCAAAGGAGGACTCCCCTAACTTTTCAATTATGGCCCAGAGCACACGGATATACCCGACATCACCGTCGAATTGACGTTGCTCGACCATCTGAAGGAACGCATCCGCTTGGCAAGGAAAATCGACACCCAACAGCACCGGGTCAAGAAGCAGAGTCATGAACGCAATTGGCTGAAAGAAGCTGCGGAAGCGATGGAGATAGAGCTTGACTCGGACGTTGTGAGGTAAGCGCCCCACCCCTGTCTCAATTGAAGCGACGCCCATGGCCCGTTCGGCTATATGACATGGTCTGCCATCAGTGCTTCCGATGATGAAGCTAGACCAACCAAACATCAAAGGAAATGGGCAAGCGTCCGGACCTCGACTCTGAAAGCTGAGTTGAAGGAGATGCTCTCTCGACCGTTGATCGCCAGAGGGGTTTCTACCCGATACATTACTTCGGGAAGTAGACCTATCGTGGACGATATCCTTGCAGGCAAAGGTTAGCGACCAGTTTTTTTGTGATGGGAAAAAGGCGTGGAGTGTGTTTGAGGCTGATGGCTTTAACCCGAATTATATAGTGCATGAAACCATGTTGGGGCTGCCGAGGACGGATGCCGGGAGTGATGTCGTTAGTATGCGTCGGAAGTGCACCTCAGCGGACACCAAACAAGAGCAAGACCCGGCAGAATGGGTTGGGATAGGTTCTTCAAGTTGATTCAAGGTTTGTTGCTTGCCCACGGCCAGTCTCGATATTAAACATGTCCCATGAAAAAATAGATGACGACGTCATGATGGTGCTGATGGATAGCCACTGGGTGGGTCGAAAAGGCAAGTTTGTGAAAGCGCCGAGGCAAAAGCCGGAGCGGTCTAGCTAGCCGTATTTTGTTTTTTCCGCCCATCATACACGTTGCGCGGGCGTTGATTCGGAGCGCACCACAAAGAAAGACATCTTGGCAATATCATGATATGATACCAATCCAAACTCCGCTCGGATCCCCAATTGTCGGCGTGACATTTATTTATTTATTACACGTCTGTGTCACCCTCCAGGTCAAGTTACACCCCGCTTTCGTTCCTCTCCTCCACGTCCTTCATGAATTCTTCTCCTCCACCGTCTCCACTTAGAATGACTTTGACGGTATCGACCGTTGCCAATGCCTTCATCAAGCTCAGACGAGCTCGACAAGACGCACTCGATTTCGCCTCGGGCACTCCCATCACACACCCATCCTTGTGCGGCGAGGATGCGACATGTAAACGACGGGTGCCACTCGGACATGCAGACCGGTATGTGTGCAAGGGTGCAGTTGACGTGGCAAAGTTGCTCCGAAGTTCGCGGGCGAGTCTGTTGGAAAAGGCGGTGTTTGTTGGTGCGAACGTGCTCGTCGAAGAGAGGTGGGTCTTTTACTTTGTCTGGCTCTATCGCTTCTCGCTCCCAAGCTGTCTCCTCTGCGTGGTGGCCTCGGGCGATGGCTTTGGCGTTGTTACCACTCTGGCGAGCACGCTGTGCCGGATATCTTTCCCGCCTTCCAACGGATAAACTCGCGCGTATGAGATAAGATGGCTGATGGCGTATGTTTGTCTTTTTTTCTACAGCTGGGTTTGCCAAATACGTATACCGAAAAATAGGCAGGACGGCAAGTTTCGGGTACTGGTCAGTCTTGCAATCGCTCCATGGACGAATCGTACTAACGTGCTGGGTGGCGGTGGTGATGGTCCAGATCCGGTACTACGCATCCGCCTCGCGTTCGTCCCTCCCAGATCCACAAAAGCCTGTCGCCTTGGACAAAGCGATGAACGTTCCTGGACTGATGACAATCGTCGGACGTGAAGAAATCGCTCCCTGATACCTTGTCTCCCCCCCCGCCTCACTCTTTTTGTCGTTATCCCTCTCTGTCCGTCTCGCCCCTCGTTGAAAGCAAAAGTCATTCCTTTACTTTTGGACTCATGGACTCATCACCATTGCTTGTTTCATCTCTCGTATCACCACCAACCGCATACATTATCTTGCCCCTTACTATTCCTCTCATACCACCATGCCTGATGTGACTTGATTAATTATTTTATTATGCATATGTACTTTCCAGACACAAACACGTTTCGATACCATCAGTTAAATTATTTGAATGTACAAATGAATCCCATACCCGTCTGGATCGGATGGTTTGAAGTGGAACGTGGAACGTGCAAGTCTAACATGAAACTGGCCAACGTTATCAGGAATGTCATGTGTCTCAACCTGACATCTATGTGAACTCGACCACGTGTACCTACCGCAGAGGAACAACGTGCACGCGGGCCCTTTCACTGTGCGAAGCGGGTTTCTGGGAACATGAACGTGAGGTCGAGCCTATGTAGGTTACCGTGTGTAACGTACTTATACTGCAAGCTTCTGCGGTCCGTCGGGTTCGTGTGAATACCAATCCGGGCCAGGGCCGGGTGTGCGTCCGATATCGATTGGCCAGTTGTTCCAGTCGTCAGCTCGACCGCGGGTTCGTTATGGTTGCAAGTCAGGGTACGTTGTGACGTTTGCTCCCGTTGACTGGCCAGTCACTAGTCGCTTGTCGTATTCACGTTCGCTAAACATCCGTTTACAACACCACTGGCAGAGGAGGAAATAAATTAGACCATAGGAGGAGGACGCCGTTCAACGGGCTTGTTCGGTAGCTTTGTCAAATATGAGATAAAGTGTACGATTCTCGTCGCACGTACTTGCATGTGTCATGATACCTGGATGAATGCGAGCCACGCTATAAGTACAGTGAAAGCATGACCAAACGTAGTGCAGCGGAGGGTACATGATCGAGATGGACGCCCGTTTCAAGATTCGAGAAACGCAAGGGCGCTTGAGATGCGGCCCGCGAGCGATAAAGAACCCCCTCAAGGACGAACATGTGCTTTCGGAGAACCAATAACGAAGACGCACCAGAGTAGCACTGCTAGCAGTAGCAATAACCCAAAGAATGCGAATTGTAGACGTCCTGGAAAGCGATCCTGTGCTGTGCTTTCGGCTTCACGATGAGGGTGTGAGAAGATCTATCAAAGTGGAACACTCCAAGTTCCGTTCCGACATTGATCTGGTTGGGACCGGGGACCGACCTCCTGTCATAGGTCATGTCACAATTGGACACCTCCACCATTCCGATCACGACAAGATCGATGGGTGAATTATCTTCGGGCTTGATGATGAACAGGTCACGAGTAGCGGAGACGCTGGGCCAGGGTTGGGATTGAACCATGGCACCGTGAAGGATCACCTGGCAAGAGATCAGGGTCAGAAGCGGGGGCACCATCATCGGGCAGTACAGCATAGCGAGGTGCCATCAATTACTTGACTCTTTTCTACCTTGTCATTGACAGGGGTGTCCCAGGGGTGATAATCCTGCGGAGCGAGGAAAGACTGAAGGACTGATCCACCCCTTTAGGGCATCAGGGTAGCTGAACAAATCATCGCCAAGCATGTCGACGAAAGAGTGCTCCTGGGTTTTGAACCAAAAAGTGTCGCGAAGTTGGATATCCGCAGCGGTGCGAAAGACGGTGTCCTCGCAGGGACTAAAGGAATTCCACGTGTCATAATACAATACCTAGACGTAGTAGAATCGCTGACGTACGTTTGATCGAAAGTATACTTTCCGAGGCCGGACTGCAATATTGCCATGCCCCCCTCACTGAACCACGCTGCCTTGGTAAGCGTTTTGTTGGAGTCCCGAGTTTCATCTTCCGGATATCCTTTCCATCCGTTCAGAAAAACCTCGAGTGCAGCGTTGAAATCATTCCGACACAATAGGTTTTAACCTCCGGAGGTGTTGCTGAGCAAGTCAAAGATGAGATACGGCGGTGCGCCGATCGGCCCTCCGGTGGTGGGTCCGTCGACCACTGTAGCCCCGCAGAATCTCGACGGTTCCCCAACGACGCCACCAAGCAAGCCCAGGAAACGTTCAAAGTCTCCCACTTTATACTTGGGGTCGGCGTACTGGGAAGAGGGAATCAGTCGGGGGCATTTGCATGACGTGTATTCAAGATTACTTGTGCATATTCCTCAACTTGCTTGACACACGCCTTGAAAGACTTGAGTATCTGTTGCTCGTCGCCTTTCTTGATTTGTGTGACAAAGTCTTTGATGGCTTGCTTATGCTTGTCGGCAGGAAATCGCCCCAATGAGGCGTTGGAGAAGCGCTCGCAGAGAAACCGATGGTAAACCACTGCGGGGTTCTGGGGTGTCCAACTGTGATAAAGAGGACGCTTCGTGAAACCTGATCTGAGGTAACGCCCCTTGGTTCGCTTGGTGTGTTGATCATTACACTCCCAATCAGTGCGGCCGTTCTGAAACGATTACAATGGTCCTGGGTGGTCAGCGACTGGCCCTTACCAGATTTCTCGACCAGTGCGGTGTGTGGGGAAGCTATAGCCACAAGCATACATACTTGGTGCGAACTTTATGGGCACCCTGCTTTCTTGTCACCGGGTCGGCTTCAGGCTCGCCGAACAATCAGAGTCCGACCCCAGACTGCGGAGTACGAGGAATATTTTCGATTTTGGCCGGCGAGAGGTCCCACGCCGGGGCCTCATGGAAGGCCGTTGCTGGTTTGAACAACAATGGCCACGAACTCCCCCGAAGAATATCAGGAAGCACGAGTGTGTCCCACATTTTGTCTGGACCACAGGGGTCAAAGTGTTGCAATTGGATGTTGTTGCTGGTATCCCCATCTGTAACGGCGGCGACTGCGACCCGGAACGGACTCTAGACGGCATGGGCCATTCAAACCTGAGGCCTTGAACCTCGGGCCAGACTCTTTTCCACTCGCGTGGCAAAAACTTGTCGGTAAGCCGACGCTACCGCCGAATCGGTGTGGGTCGAATCAACCTTCTCTGGTTTATTCGACTCCAGTACGTTGCAAGCACCGGAGAATGTCGCCACGAGCAATTCCAGAATGAGCAGTCTAGTGTGATAGTCAATCTGGGGTGCAAGCTTGATGCTAGGCTCCCTGCAGCCGCAGGGTCGCTCATATTGCTATCGAGTCTTGCGCGATCGAGACCGTATCGACGAACGTCCTTGACAAGAGCGGTGTCACCTGTTCAGCTGTGGTTGTTGCCAAAGTGATTTTACATATCCGACGGTCCGACAAACTCTGTTTTCGTCGCTGTACCAACGCTCTCACTTCGCACAGGCCGGGGATGTCCACTCTACTTTCATCTCCCTGCTATCTTGGGGGTAGTGGCGGGACCTGCCCAAAATACTCCGCGTGAGCCCAGTTGATTCGAAATTCTGCGCAGCCTGAATTTCGAACGGCTGCCAGCTCGAGCCCAAGTCGCAGTTGATCTCTCCTCTAGCCTGAGGCTTTACCACGCTTACTCAAACACCAAACACCGAAGCCAGATTGTTCAGAAGTTCCCGCTCGTAGTTTAATTGCCGATGTTGGAGATGAACGGGGATGAAGTGATGTTGTGAGTCGCACTCACTCTGGTGATGGTAGCCTTCGAATCTGTTATACTCTCTAGTTGCTTGCGAAAGGCAGTACCCAATGCCCACCGCCAGAGTTCTTGGACATGTACTAAGCTACAAGGAGAAACCATAAACAGTGACTCTTACACCAGTCAGCTACTTCAAACGCTCAACTTGGTTCTGTCTTCTCCCCGAAGGCTCTCCGGGGCCCGCGGCACCAGCGACCACTCTTTCTGGATTCTGGTCGACCCTGCTGCTATACTTGAGCTAAGTACCCTTCTGACGTGGTAATCGGGTGTCATTCCACTTTGGGGTCTGCACGTGGCCCTCCACTTGCTTCGGCAACGGGTAATACTGAGCTGAACTCTTGAACTGAAGAATTGAGCACCCGTTTGCCACGTCGCCTTGTATCAGCTTTTCTAACCGCGACCGTCTCCGCGACCTGCTCGGATTAGTGCGCGTCACACAGCATGGTACTTTTCAAGCCCTCAGACACGGAAACCGAGGACTATGACATCTTCCGCTCTTATTATGGGCGTCCCTCTCAAACGCATACTCTTCCCAACCTATCTGTCTCACCGTGGCAAGGACCATTCATCGGCCACTCGACGAAAATGGCCGTCTTTTGAACCTACTGTGGAGTCGAGTTTTATCGAAGGGCGTGGATGATCTTCTGTTCTCTTGTATAAGAAGCAAACGACGGATGCTCGAGGAAGAGCAACCGCTACTCGCTTTTGGTGCCCTCGATGACGAAGCCATTGTTCTCCTTGACCGCGCTCGCGCTTACTCTTGCTGTGAATGCACAAGGAGCAACCTACACCTGCACCTCTAGCCTCGCCGGGCAATCCCTCATCGATGCATTCGCATGGCAAGCTATTTCCGACCCCACACATGGAGACGTGTATGTACATACTGACGTGTGGTCGAAAGATGGTGAGATACTCACCTAACACACATTTCAATTTTTTAGGAACTATGTCAATCAAGCGACAGCTAGCGCGGACGGCTTGTATTCGGTCACTGGGAATAGCGTGATCTTGCGTGCAGATAATACCACTGTGCTCAGTGGGACCGGACCGGGACGGAACTCTTTCAGGTTGCAATCCTTGGATCAGTACACGACGCACGTTGCGATGTAAGTATAGCGATGGTAGTTCAGTTGCCTTGCTAACGTCGCTCTAGTTTTGATATCATCCATATGCCCGAAGGCTGTGGGACTTGGCCTGCGATCTGTGAGTCTCCTGCATCACGATATATGGCTTGAACGTGCTCAACTTTCTTTCAGGGTTCGTTTCCCTTCTTTCGATAATAGCCGCTGCTAAATAACACGACCACGTGATGTCTTCGGATATAGGGTGTGTGCCGGTCCCTAGACTAGTCCTGTTCTGTACGCTGAATCGCATTCCAGGAATGCGGTGAAAATTGGCCAAATAATGTTTAGTCTGAATGAATACCCACCGTGAACGCCTCTAATAATACTTCTACAGGGCGAAGTAGACATTGTCGAAGGTGTCAATGACCAGCCACCCAACCAGTCGACTCTACATACAGGCGCAAGTAAGTGTGCCAACAGTGTCGCGTGCATTTCCTCACCCTGCCCAGGTTGCAGTATGCCAGCCACGCGAACGATGACGGGGTACGTTCCTCATGACTGATGGCTTGTGATACGTCTCCAATTGAGATGGATCATGCTTAGGAAGAGCCTGGGGACGGACTGCAACGTCTACGACACGAACAATGCTGGATGTGGTGTTACCCTCGCCGATGATAACAGCTTCGGTCCGGGCTTCAATAAAAACGGTGGTGGTTGGTGAGTTTGATGACCATGTTCGTTGGGGAAGTGTTGGCGGAACGAATGTATCTGATCAGGTACGCGATCGAGCGGAGTGCAACTTACATCTCGATCTACTTCTGGGAACGTGGTAGTTCTACTGTTCCCTCCGAGGTATCGAGTCCCGGGGAGACCGTTGATACCAGCAATTGGGTGACTGTTCTGCGCAGATTTGTTGTAGCAGGGTCGCTCATGAATCGGTAGGGTGAACCCGCAGCCTATTTCCCCAGCACGGACTGTGATTTCTCAACGCATCTTGGAGCTCACAATATCATCATCAATCTAACCTTTTGTACGTGGTCGTCGTCGTTTGTGCACAAAGGCACTCAACTGGTGTGCAAAAGGTGGCGATTGGGCTGGTAACAGCGCCACTTATGCGGCATCCGGATGCCCCTCGACCTGTACCGGTGAGTGCCATCCTATTTAAATGCAGATGGTACAAGAGACTCATCGCAGTCGTTTGGCAAACGCCATAGCGTATGTGAACGCGAACCCTACGGCGTTTACAGATGCGTACTTTGAGTTCAAGGCGTTGAACATCTACGAATGATGTGTTGAACGAGTCTGGTGTGCTTTAGAATGGATGTACTTGTTACCACGTGATGTAATTATGTCTCTATGAACGTTGGGTCCTCTGCGTGTGTTCGCTTGGGTGACAGAGAATCTGGGACATATAACGAGGGCATTGAGCTGCGGATCTCAAAGCATGTTTGCCTGTGTTCGCCCAACGGAGTACGCCATCCGACGAGTTCGTATCCACCAAATCAACGGGCAACTTGAAGGATATGACGAGCTAAAAAACACGCGGACGAAAGAGAAAGATCTGACTGCGAGCGAATCCCGCAAGAATAGAGCAAAGAAGAATACGGCGGTAGGAAGCGAAAACTGAACTCAAGTCGCTCGCCAGCTGATGTCGGGGCGGGTGTCCGACCTTGCGGGCTGAGTCAGCGAGATTACCGGCAAAGTCCGACGTAAAATTCAAAGAGCCCTTGTTTAGTTTTACAGCTTTTCGTCGACCCCGTCTTTTCGCAGCTGCTGCAAAGGTTTAATTGGCCTCTGTCCGTTGTAATCTGTAGACTTCCTCACGCACGCAAACGCACGTCCATTTATTCCCCTTTTTCATTGGTACGCATCCAAAAATGCTTTTTTGTACCCCTCCTGACCCGCAACCTTAGCATTTTTCTCGTCATGTCTACTGCACCCACAATCCACCAGAACGTCGTTCCTTCCGAGGTTGGATGGCAGTTCGTTCCTCAATATTATACGTATGTCAACAAACAGCCCAATCGTTTACATTGCTTCTACACCAAAACCTCCACCTTCATACATGGCACAGAGGGAGAGGAAGTCAAACCCTGTTTCGGCCAGCAGGTATTTTCTTCTTCTTCTCATTTGTCATTTACTCACATGTCATATAGGAAATCCACAACAAGATCACCTCCATCGGTTTCCAGGACTGCAAAGTCTACATTCACTCCGTAGACGCGCAGTCCTCCGCCAACGGTGGTATCATCATTCAGGTCATCGGCGAGATGTCCAATCATGGTGATCCTTGGAGAAAGTTCGTCCAGACTTTCTTCCTTGCAGAACAGCCAAATGGTTACTTTGTTCTCAACGACATCTTCCGGTTCCTCAAGGAAGATACCGTTGAGGATGATGTCAGCGAAGCAGAACCCGTTCCCGCCGTCCCTGTCTCCGAACCTGCCCTTGTCGAGGAGCCAGCGCCTGAACCTGCTGCTGAGCCTGAGCCTGAGCCTGAGCTTGAGTTGCCACGTGATCCTACCCCTCCGCCGGCCCTAGTTCCAGAGGAGGAACCCACGACTGTCCAGTCTGACCCTCCTACCCCTCCTCCGGCCCCCGAGACCAAACTTGCGGAGCCAAATGGTTACCACATCGAGGAACCTGAACCTGAGCCCACACCTGCACCTATTTCCCCCTCGAATCCCGAGCCTGTTCCCGAAGCTTCACCTGAGCCCGAGCCTGCACCTGCACCTGAACCTTCAGCTTCTCCGGCTGCTTCCCCCACACCACCGCCTGCACCTGTGCAACAAACGTCTGCTCCCACGCCTGCACCTGCAAAATCAGTCCCAAAGAGCTGGGCGAGCCTTGCTGCTACAGACTCGAAACGATGGGGATCACAGGTTGCTACAGAGTCCAAGGGTTTGACCGAGGTGCCCGCTGCTTCAAATGGCCCTGCACCGACTAGCGGTACGCAGTCTCCAGCACCACATGGACCTCATCACCGTGGTGGGCAGCAACACGGGCCACGCGAACACCCTTCCGTCGCCACTGTTCTAGCCTTGACCACTCCGCAATGCTTCGTCAAGGTATTTATATACAGTAATCCATCATAACTGTGACTGACCGATTGTGGTCTTTCCAGGGTGTTGTCGAGTCGGTCAGCCAAAATCAGCTTAGCCAGGTCCTAGCCCAACGGTTTGGCCCGGTCAAAGACGTCGAGATTGTACGGTCAAAGGCGTGTGCTTTCCTCGAGTTCTTCTCCCTTGATGCTGCCAAGAAGGCGATCATCACGTCCCTGCCCCAGAACCAGGGTGGGGAGGGTGGCGTGCGGATCGATGTGGGAGGTGAGGCTGGTCAGGTGCGTATTTTCGTTGAGACTCGCAAGGAGCGCAGCGAAAGGCCCCAAAGCCGACCTCGGGGTGGTGCTCCTCTAAACGGTGAAGCTCGTGGTGGGTTCCGAGGGGGTCGTGGTGGACCAGGGCGGGGTCGCGGTGGTCCACCTAGTAGCAAGTAGATGCTTCTCTCCTTTGGCCGACTAGGGAGGGGTTGGTACATGGAGGGCAGAAGCGAGGGGAAGGAGGGGGGGCAGAACATATGCTGGGATACATGCCTCCATTCGTCGTTTGCTTCCCTATGTTGACTTGTTTTGTCTTTGTGTCGGTCCTTTTTTCTTTGTCTTCCGCTCTATGTTGTACATCTCTGCCCCCTCATCATCCCCTTGCCAAGGCTGCGTTCGATGTGGCATGTTTTGTTTCCCATTTTTTGGACGCTCCTGTTGCGTGAGGAGTCGATTTGATTATAAAAGGAAGAATAAGACAAAAGCCCATGCCATCTCGCTCTTGCTTGCTTGAAATGTTGTCGATCATATCTTTGGTCGGCGATAATTGATCTTGGAGTTTGATCATTGGCGCCATGCTCTGATCAGCTGCTTAAGAGTATTATGATAGACTTTGAGCTGGGGACGCCATTACTGTAGTAACATTGAATCATAACCATACGACAAAGGGAAAGAGACACCGCCATATGTAGTTTTCATGTTTGGCACCAAAACAAACGATTTCGAGTCAATTTCGAAAATTCATTACGGAACTTTGTACAAAAATCTTAGAAGCGGTTACCGAACGAAACAAAAAAGTCGGGGCAAATTCGTACCGTACGCTCTCCAATGTTCAACGGCATTGATAGAGGTATCTTCTCGTAGTAATCGCGGAATGTGAGCGGTGTGTCGCAAGAGCAACATGACGACGAGGATCGCGTGTCAGGTCTTCAGGCTTCAGGCGTACGTAGGCCGTGCGGGGTTGCTATCATCACCATCACCAATCATGTCGATAACAGGATGTGAATGCATGGTCAATGTGCGTGTGCGTATCCCTCATTTCATCGATAAATACTAAACGGCTCTATCCCAGTTGAAACATCTGCCTATCCCCGAGCCTTTGGTAACCCATCGCGACGAGTTTATAAAACCATGGAAACGGTAACATTTTCACTACTGTTGCCATGGCGAGATGCTGCTGCGGTCAGTCCAAGAGCAGATGACAGTGTGTACCTTGCACACACACACCGGAGGTAATTTGGGATCCGAGATGGGGGTGTCGAGCTCATGTGCACACCCGGAATGGCCGGTGGTCCTGGTCCGATATTCATCAATTGTGGAAGACCCAAGTAAATCCTGTTAGAGCACAAGCTTTGTATTACAATTATAGAGGCACAAACCGCAGCATGAGAAGGGATAGAAGAAGAGGAGTCCAAATTTCTGTCAAAGGCAACTTGATACGGCTGTGGTGATGTGATTTTCTTCCCATAAAAGGCAAAAGCTTGAAAGGATCAAGTTTTCCTTGTTCCAGGACAACAATAGGCAAGTGCAAGGTGCGTACGTTAAAGCGGCCCTTGTTCTCTCCTCGACGTTCCGTATCTCCCTTCTCACCACGGTCCAAAGGTCAAGACATGCCAGAGACTCAACACCAGACTGCAGCTGATCCATCGCAGTCCAAGTCAAAGCACGGCCATGCGGCATCCCAGGCCGCACCTGCGCCGCGCAAAGTACGCTTTAACGTCGGTGCGTGATTATCCCGTCCCTGTCTGTTTTTTTCTTGTTTGCGGTACGGAGGAGGATGTGACGTTCCAAACTTCACCAGGTACACAATATCAGGTCCTCGATGTTGTCGGTGAGGGCGCCTACGGTATTGTTTGCTCCGCGGTACACCGTCCCAGCGGACGTAAAGTCGCCATCAAGAAGATCACTCCCTTCGATCACTCCATGTTCTGTCTTCGAACGCTGCGCGAATTGAAGCTCCTCAAATTCCTGAGTGAGGCCGGCGTGAGCGAGAACGTGTGTATATCGTCCCACATCGGTTCTGGGTGGCTCAGGGTTGACTGACCTATTGGACCGTCCCGTAGATCATTTCGATCCTCGATATCATCAAGCCCCCGTCGCTCGAGGCGTTCAAGGAAGTCTACCGTACGTCATACCTACCTCGGCGCGTCCACCACACGTGCTGCGCATCCACAGATGTGACTGATGTTCCGTTTTGTATGGACGTTCGACAGTCATCCAAGAACTGATGGAAACGGACATGCATCGCGTTATTCGGACGCAAGATCTCTCTGATGATCATGCGCAGTATTTCATCTACCAAACCCTTCGTGCACTCAAAGCACTCCATTCTGCCGATGTCATCCATCGCGATCTCAAACCATCGAATCTACTCTTGAATGCCAATTGTGATCTCAAAGTCTGTGATTTTGGTCTCGCACGGTCTGTTAAGACGGC
Source organism: Boletus vinaceobasis (assembly GCA_038092335.1). NCBI lineage: Eukaryota > Fungi > Basidiomycota > Agaricomycetes > Boletales > Boletaceae > Boletus > Boletus vinaceobasis. Next base: position 99,390 of record JBBPQE010000013.1, read on the forward strand.
TGAACCCTCAGGCACTGAAACGGGGTTTATGACCGAATACGTCGCTACACGGTGGTATCGTGCGCCGGAGATCATGCTCACGTTCAAACAATATACCAAGGCAATCGACGTTTGGTCCGTGGGTTGTATATTGGCGGAGATGTTGTCCGGAAAACCGCTTTTCCCTGGGCGGGATTACCATCACCAGTTGACGCTCATATTGGACGTGCTTGGGACGCCAACGTTGGACGAGTTTTATGCGATCACAACGCGTCGATCACGTGATTATATTCGAGCGCTGCCGTTCCGGAAACGCCGGCCATTTGCGCAGCTGTTCCCGAATGCGAACCCATTGGCAGTCGACTTTTTGACAAAGACTTTGGTATGTTTTTTTCTTGTTGGACGGTGGGGGCTGTTCGCGACGAGGCTGATTTTGTTTGTCTTGCAGACATTTGATCCAAAGAAACGGATAACTGTCGAGGAGGCACTGGCTCACCCATACCTCGAGGCATATGTACGTTTTAGCTTTACTTTCGTCAAATCTGATTGCTCATGTCATTTAGCATGACCCCGACGACGAACCCGTCGCTCCCCCTCTCGACCCCGAGTTCTTTGAGTTTGATCGTAAGTACTTGCTTTTGCAAATCCAGACCCAATTGTCATTCTTCGCATCAGTGCACAAGGACGACATCAGTCGTGAGCAACTCAAGGAACTGTTGTATGAAGAAATCATGTCCTTCCGCCCCGCACCCATCACCTAGGTGGTTCGATGTTGTAATCGAAAGTGCCTCACCTGTGGACCTGTATAATCTCGCACACAACTATCGAACGTATCGTTGGAAGACGCGTGTATTGTCCTGTCTTAATTTTCAGTGGACCTATGAGGGAGGGTTATTACTGTGCTGACCCGCAGCAGGTGTTGTCGTTGCTTTGGAGGTGTTTTGTTGGCCGCTGTTACCTTCGTGCTGTCTTTACTCGATGCTCATTTTTTGAAAAGCTCAGATCTTGGGAACAACCTTTTTTTTTTCCCAATTGATGATCATTTTCTCTTGTAATCTGTTTAGATCTGTGATATGTAAAATCATCCATCTCGTTAGACATTCCAACATCAATACCAACGTCTAAGGACCCAAGGTATGAAGTATAAACCGGCAGCTAGCATGATTGTTCCCCGTCGACGGGTCTCTCTTCCTTGGAGCACCCACAACACTGGGTGGGACTGGAACAGAGAGTCTCTTTCTGTTCTGATTCTTTGGGCTTTTCCGCTTCCGTTGCGGGTGTCGTACACCTGGACCTCGCCTTGTCTTTTGGGTGACAACCTGCACAACATCCCCCATCAAAATCCTTGTTCCTTGCCCACCGGATCATCTTGACCCCCTCCCAACCAAACAACAACCCAATCACGATCGCCGTCACTGCATCGACCCACCATCCACCCTTCCATACCCGATAGATCAACGACCCGACGAGTAAGACCACGGAGAGTTGGGTGCAGGAGAGCGCGCAGAGAGCTTCGCCGTGGAGGGTGCTCGAATTGAGGGCGCGGGCGAGGTAGCGTTTGGCAAGGTAGAGAACGATCATTATCCCTGTGGCGGAGGCAGCGATGAGGAGGGCGGGAAGGGCGGTGGAGGGGTGGTCGTGTGCTGCGAGGTCGGCAGCGGAGGTTGCGATAGCAGCGAGGGCAAGGGCGACGAGAAGAGCGCCAATGACGGTCGTTGCGATGCGTTCGATCCTGTGCAGCCGTATGGTGCAGCGAGGGGTGGTGATGGATTGTGTTCAGTCGTTGGAAGGGAAAAGTGGAACCTCGACAAAGAAAAGGCTTACCGGATGATTTGCGGGGAGGTCTTGCTTGCGCTCTCTGACTCGTCGCCTGGCTTGGTGACACCGAGAAAGCGCCAGGTGACGAGGAGGGCAGAGATGACCTCGACGGCGGACTGCAGGCCGTAAAAGACGAGTGCGCGCGAGGACGTTTCAGCGCCAAAGACGATGGACACGACACCCTCGGCGGTGTTGTAGAACACACTGAGGATGCTGATGGCGACGGCGTACTGCTGCAGACGGTGACGGGATAGCATCGGCAATGAGGACAGGGTTATCGGCGACGATACGAAGTGGCGCGAATCCAATTTCAATGGGCCTGACCAGAGGCACTAATGCGGTTATAACCCAGGGGACCTGAAACGACGGGACGATACGACCGACGACCGGACAGACCTGCTGTGCGTTACAGGCTGATTATCCAACGTCAGGTAGTCCACGCGTTCTCATACTTTCTGGTGGAAAGATGCATGCGCGATGCTTGTTAGATCATCGATGCTTTATGTCTGTCCGTGAGCGTGCATGTAAATCCACAATGCTTTCATCACTTGCTTTCCCTCTCCCCTTCTTTCCACCTCCAAATCTTTGTGGAAAGCATGCCGATATGTGCATCGCACCCAGGGGATTTGGGCCTCCAGAAAACCGAACCAGATGCGCGACCAATGGTTCACCTGGTCATACCCGATCTCCCTGACCAACCCGCCATATCTCATCCGAACCCTGCCCACCGATGCCAACGACCTTGCCCATCCAATCGACACTCAGAACCATTTTAGGGGCACCGTCAGACTTTGGCGCTCTTGAGGGTCTGGATCTTCCAGAGACGAGTGATCTTGTCGTAGGTCTTTGTCAAGGTTTGAGGTTTCGTTGGCATTAGCATCGAGGGAGGTGCGGGGGCGGGGTGCACGAACACTCCGGTTGTTGTCGCGAACGGATGCAAAAGATGGAGACAGTCAAACCATAGAGGGCGTGAGGACGGTGTGTCCGTCAGGATCGAGCACAGTTGTCGAGGGACGGCCCAGAAGATAAAGATGTAAATAAATAAATGGAAACGAAATGGAAATCAGTACGAAATCGGGCTTCCATGTGCCACCTACAAAAGTACGGAAAGGATGAAGGACGTACGAACATATCCACACACACACTCATGTCCGCACCGTCGAATTAGATCCACAGCTGTACACCTACTCGTCAGACCCAGGGGCAAAGTCCGCCTCGGATACTTGTTCCGCGTGGGATTTGAGTATGGTCGTGGGGGCTGTGGGTTTTCTGCCCCCTGGTCGTCCTCGCTGGCAGTCTTGCCTTATTTTTTGCGCTCGGAAGAGGAAGCCAGGTCAGATGTAGGTACAACTTCACCTTGCGCGGGGAGGTGTCCCAGAAGCCGGTAAGGTGGACCGAGGAGGTGGTGAGATGGGACCCGGTGTGATCGGAGGAAATAAATGAGAGAGGGGATATGCGGAATGAGGAGAAAGTTGAGGAGGACGGGGATACATCAGGTACGAGCGAGACGCGGCTGCGGGAGGCAATCAGACCGTGCGAGGCGCTCGCGATGAGCACAGACTCGTTGGCACGACACAGTCAGAGGCAGTGATGGGTACCTGGTGTGTTGGAACGCCTCGGACCAATCTTTGCATGGATTTAAATGCGATGGGGGCACACGAGGATATACGACTTAGGGGAAACCAAATCCCCGTGCGGAAGCATTGTCATACGCTACGGCAGCAACACCGGCGCGAAATGCCCTTGAGTGTGTCTTACTATCCTGTGTTATTGTGTACATAATCTATACCCTTGCATACCTCGCTGATACCATTTGCTGAGCGACATTCTCCAAGAGTGGTTCACTAATAAGAATATTATGCACCACAAATGAGAAAGTCGAATGGGATGGATTTTGCGCAAGAAAGAGATTTTATAGTGTTCCTACCCGAGCGGTACCACACATACATTTGGGAGGGTAGGTCAGAGAGGGTTTTGGGAGTGGGCAAGACCAGGGGACGCTCGTCGGAGCTTTTCGAAGATGACCGACATTGCTATATCGCGCACTTCCCTGGTTGTATTCACACACGCGTTCCCCTGCCCTCGCACGCTTGCGCACCTTTCCCTCTCCCTTTTCCTCTCTCCCGGGTCTGTCGCCGCTGGGTGGGCTCATCTCCCCTGGCACTCGGTTGGTCCTACTCCTCAGTCTGTGCGAGCTGAGCTTGCCTCCCCCATATCAAGGAAATTTTGGATTCTTGGATCAGACCCCCAATCACCAGCAGATCCATCGCCAAAGCGAGTGCTTGTCATATCTCGGCTGCATTCTGAAAACGGCGCGTGAGATTATCAGGGAAAGTGGTGGGAATAAACTGGATGTGTCTCTTTGTGCATCGGTATCGGCGTGGTAGTGGAGCAGGAGCGCACGGGCTGCGTTAGTGCGCTTGACCATATATCGGCGAGTCCCTGTTCACAAGGCAGTAGCACGTGAAATCCGTGATGAACAAGAAAGACATCAAAGCCGCAGGAATGCAACATCTGATATACACACTCGTCCTAGTCGATATTCATTAGGTTAGCAATCGCTTGAATGAATCGAACATCGTCCTCCAATCCCAACCTTCTCATGTTCATAAACCTTGAGTGGGAATCTTAGCGAGCCTGATCATGGTGGGCTTACCGGCACTTATACTACTTGTAGTGCTGCGAGGCGACACGAACTCGGAGAGCTGCAAGAACGATGTACACATACTCACGATCCAGTGTGCTATCTACATGCATTGCCTCAAATCACCCATATCAGTGCGTCCCATCTCCAGTGCCTGAGCCGCAACACATCCAGGAGGGAAAGGCGATCGCAAGGATAGTCTTGTCTGGTTCCCGCTGTTGTGATCCAATGAGTTCAATAAGTGAGTAAAAGGAAGAACACGCACCATCAGACGGACCGTGCCGGCGGAGGGTGGAGATGGACCATTCGTTTGTTGCGTCTAATAGAAATGAGCTATCGTGACGTGGTACATGATAACTAGAAAGAGAAAGAGACGAACTGAGCCCGCTTGGATTGGATCTCCAGAGGCTTGTCCGCTACAAAAAGGGCTTTTGTTCGGATCGACGGGGTCAGCAGCCTTGGTAGGCAATTTATCCTGTAACGTCTAATGAGTGACTGTATACAAACAGGAAGACCAACGAGCCTTTGGTTTTCTAGCATATTTTGCAACCGTTCGCTAAGATGATATGTTGAATAGACCACATCCGATCGTCTATCAAGAAAGAGCACTCACTCGCCTACGTTTACCTGCAGCCATCCACGAAGGTCCTTCATTTGCGACATCCACTCTCGCTGGCGACTGGGATGGAGATCGACGATCAGCAGGCCGATGCGACTCCCTGGGAACTCGACGGGGCTTATGCGGGTCTTTGTTACTCTTCTTGGTCCTTGCTTGTAACCACTTTTTAAACACTGGAACCCCCTGAGATAACTCTGTAGTGTTGGCATGCTCCCCACGACACGCCTCTGGAGGGTAGGTCACCGCTAGAGCGCCTGGTGAATGTGGTACGGCATGGGATGTACCCAGTGGCGGTGCCTTGTCCTCGCGGGAATGGGCCAACGATGCTGGGAATGGTGGCTCCAGCAGGGTCAACACGGAGGACAAAGGAGATGTAGCGATTACCAACCTCATCATAGTCGAATTGAGGGGCGGGCACACTGGGCGGGACCTCGACCTGTGCAGTTGTGAGAACTCGCTCGACTCCCGAGCAGTAAAAGAACGAAGTGATACCTCGAGGAGATCGCTACTGCCGTCTTCGCTGTGTGCCTTGGACTCGATTGGATTTGATTTCTTAGCTCCTTCCTGATGTATGTATACTACGGAGTCAGTGCAACTTGTTTTGGTGACGAAACGGTGAACTCCCACCGGACTAGAGTCAGCTAGTATAATGTCGTGGTCACCCGAGGTCGTAGGCTGCTCGTCTGGTTGTCCCTTGTCGTGAGCAGACGTCTAACGTAACATGTGTGGAACATGGAATGGTAATTATCAGACAAGCCAACACTGAATGGATGAATGCTTACCTGGAAAGGACCATATGAGTCTGGGAGGATATGACCGAGGCCATGCACAGCAATTTTCCCGTTATACCGTCCAGTCGCCAGATAGCTATCATCTGGGGAGAGGGCAATTGAGCTTATCAATTCAGTGCCCTCAATGGCAGAGCCAATCTGTGCGAGAGTTGATGTGTCCAGTAACGAGATGGAATTTCCTGTGTAGGTCGCAATGAATTTGCCATTTGGTGCTAGAGCAATGGATTCGATGTGGCCATCACTGAGAATCTGGGATTCGGTGAGCTGGGACCCTGTTGACACATCAAAAGACTTGATTTTCTTGTCATTTGATGCGATGAAAATGCGCTGGCCATCGTGGGACCATGCAAGTGGAGTGATTCCATATAATGAGGATGTAACAGTTTTGATGGTGATGAGCTCTTCACCATCGCGACTGTCGAAAACACGGATGGAGCCACTGTTGCAGGCAGTGGCTATGTGCTCGCCGTCTGGGGAGAATTTGGTTCCAGTGACATCGTTGTCATGTTCGAGCGGGCCAACGAGTCTCTCCCCCGTCGTTATGCTCCAGATGCTCGCTGCTGTCTTGCCTCCCACTCCAGTCCCAGTAGCAAACCAGGTCGAGTCCGGGGAGACATCGACTGCAATCACGCCGTTTGTGCCCTGCACATCGATGACTTGTTCTTGCAGCTCCGCTCCCCAGACGCTCGCGCCCTCCACAGTGCCACAAACTACCCACTTATGGTCCCTCGACACAGCAATGGCGTTCAAGTTCATTCCCACCTGTTTTCCGACCTCTTGACCATCTTCAAGTCGCCATCGTCGAATCCCGTCACTACTCCCGCCCAAAAGATGCACTCCGTCGGGGTGGAATGCGACTGCCCACACTTCACCAGAGCGACCGGTGTCAAGCACTATTGTTGGGTCTTACTGGAGTATCAGCATTGCACAGTCATTCCTCAGGATTGCTACACACCAGTCTTTGTCTGAGTCGACGACATCCTCACCGATGGTATCCAGTCGTGGAATTCGAAGTGAAAAAAGAGGTGTTTCGATTTACTCGCGGTGCACAAAACTGTTCCATAAATACCTTTCTTTGTTCTCGATATGGGTCGTAGGTATCTTTGGTGTTTATTCTCACTTGGATTGATGTTAGCTGACTTCGTTGCGGCGACCAGGCAAACAGTCAGCATTGGGCCTTGGCGACACCTTCCCTCATTTCCAAGGGCACTCTTACCGGGGGACTTGTCAGTCCTTGTTATATCTTGGCCGTGGGACTCGTTTCGCGGGGGGTGTACAGCCTGCATTAGGCCCACTCGCAACATGCTCTCCCACAAGGCGCTTTCATACCCCAGCGAAATGTTCTCTACAAGATGGGTGACGAATGTATATACCACCCGAGGAACCCCATCACATTCACATCCATATGCGTGGGCCTTTCTGGATCAGTTCCCACCCGCTGCCATGGAGGTCGGGCAGGTGGGCGTTGCAGACGTATGTATGTGCCTCTCCAGGCCCGAATGATTGCACTCATACGCACGCTTCGTTGACGCTGGTCATGCCTTCGGACGCCTAGTGAGACTGACAACTTCTCGCATTCACCACGCGTAGACGTATCACAGACATCCACATGACAGTCATACTAGAAATGGCAGAGATTGCTCTCAAGTACTTATTATACAGATCTTTTGGAAGCGGTTCCCACCATACCGTGTGCGGACCAATGTGGTCGAGTTCACGTTGCGTTCTGACACTTTTCTTTCCAAGGCAATTTTAAGAGGCCGTATTCCGATATTCCGACAAGGGCAATGGCACAAGACCAACAACCCGGTTTATGGACTCCCGCAGAACCTCAACGCGTCCTATACCGACGTCTAAGCCCAGCTTGAGCTTGTGGACATTCGCGCGACGTATAACCAGTACGCTTCTACCTCACGACAACAGATATTGACGGGCCTGTCAGACATGAGTACTCCCCTGACTGCGAATATTGATTCGATGGTGCCGAAGACGATCGAAACAGGGCGAGTCGACCTCGTACGACTTTATACTCCTGGAGTCATGTCGCACTCCCTGCGTAAACGGTCACCAGGTATCCATCCGTAACAACTGCACCGTATTGGGTCACCAGCCTGTCAATGTCTCATCTCTCCTGAGCACCGTCTCAATAGTGAAGTGGACGGAGTATCATCGCAGCGTCGCGACGGCCGCTCATCGCGTTTACGCCGGGTGTACACGAAAGAGCATCTCAGTACACAATCGAGGAGCGCTTCAGGTAACGTGTCTCGGCAAGTGCCTCCACCAGCCTTGCATATACTCCAGGATCACAGTCGACAATGTTGATCGATCGAGACGTCGTCCGGACGTGCTGTAGTATGCGATGACCAGAGAGCGCATAATAGATTCTCCTTCAACTCACCGGTAGCTCATTGATATAGATGGTGCCATACAGTGTTGGCGAATGCGTCGTTGACGTTGGCTACGGAGAGGATCGGGAGGGTGCACGGCTCGAGCTTGGGTTGCTCGTTACCACCATCCTACACTCTTCTAGTCAGAGTCAACGTTAGTAGGCATATGCACTTATGAGGCGTAACCGGTCATGCGATAAAGTAGCGCGTATATGAGTTTGTTTTCGGTGCGCCGCTGGTGGAGTTCACCACTCGAGTACTTCAAGTGTTTGGGGCACGTAATAAATGTAGAAGTGGACGGTCGTGGTATGGCTTTGCTTAGTAATCATCACGCTTGTTTTTGGACGCCCTCAATGCTCATTGGATAAGTGCAACTGACGAGCAGAAATGACATACGTGATATAATGCGTCTGGAAGATCTCGAGGGTTCTCTGTGTCAGTCTCACTCTTCCACATACTGTATACTGTAGGTTTCAGTAGGTACACCGAGAGACATGGCGTGGAAATAGCCGGGACTCGACGGCCCGGTGTATTTGCTTAGTCAGGGTTCGATTAATGCACATGAGCTTAGTAAACGCAGACTTCCATGACCATGTTGCCTTCACTACTTCAGGCTTCTGCAAGTAACATCCCATTCACACATATTGCTACCCTGACCCAATTGCACAGTCCTTCACTGCTCGCAATGTGCTTTCCAACCGAAACCCCGCGTTCCGGCGATTCCTATCACAAGAAGTCCGTGCAAAAATCCAAGCCGCCGTCCAGGAATCACCTGTCGTGTTGTTTATGAAGGGTAACCCCCAGATGCCTCAGTGCGGCTTTTCTCGTGCGGCCGTCCAAGTTCTGGACATCCAGGGTGTTCCCCCGGGGAAATTGAAGACCTATGATGTTCTGGAGGACTCGGAGCTTAGGAGCAGCATCAAGGAGTTTTCGTGAGTCCAAAGCGACGTCATATTGCAGAATGGTTGTGTCTCACGTCCCTAGTGAATGGCCGACGATCCCGCAGATATACATTAATGGGGAGTTTGTTGGTGGGTGTGATATCCTCCTCGGAAGTGAGTCTCCGTAAAGAAACTTATCCGAAAGTGGATTTTGTACTCACTTCTCCAAAGTGCACCAATCTGGGGAGCTCGAGTCATTGCTCGAGAAACACAACGTCATTCCGAAACTGCCTACCGAGTCCTCGTCGGAGCCTTCTTCATGATGTAACCCCATCACTGTACAGTTACCCGCTCATTCCATTCCATGTACTTCGCGAGGCATCTCAGTTGTTAATTTCGAATGTGGACATACATTGTTCCCCAGGCGGACGCGAGTCGGTGTTGTTGTGTTGCAAAAAGTTGGGATCACGAGTCTGTCCTCACGCTGGTAATCCAGTCCATTGTGTGTACGAGCTGTGCCAAGTCGTGGGCGTAGGTGACGTTGAATAGATGACTAAGCAAAGCAATCCATTTCTCGTTAACTCTTTGTCGTTTGCCTTGCTCAGGTTCGATTCGGACTCCTTGGATAAAACTGTCCAGACAGTTGTCGTATCCTCTCGTCGACAATGTCTACCGCTCAAGCACAGCAAGTTCGAGCACCTCCAGAAGCTCGCAATGTGGCCCAATTCCTACGGAGTAGCAAATCTGGTATGAAAATTCGTGTGGGAGCTCTCAACGGCAAACGGGTAGACTACTTCAAAGGTGTGCCAAAGTTCTTAGCCTGTGTTTCCCGAGATTTCTTGTCGTTTTGACTGCCAAACTACCAGGCAAATCTGCCATTAAAGCCCTCCTCTCCCCCGCATACAGCAAGCTAAAAAACGTCCCGGCTGTGACCAATGAGGCAGAGGCGGAAGCAGTCCTGACGTCGATCATTCCTTTTGCCTTCTACCTACGCGTGGACCGTGGAAATCCCACTGGTTCATCGTCATCGTCTCCACGCCACGTCACTGTTACCCCACAACAATCGTTTGCCCAAGACGGCTACTTTGCATGGTTCTACGAGGGATCCCAGTGGACAACGTATGCCGGCGGTCTACTCATGGTGGCCATTATGCTCGCCGGAGTCATGTTCCCACTTTGGCCGCCCATCATGCGTCTCGGCGTGTGGTACATCAGTGTGGGGATGCTTGGCCTTATCGCTGCCTTCTTTGGACTGGCGATCGTAAGACTGATATTCTACGTGATCACCATCGTCGTTGCACCTCCGGGTATTTGGATATTCCCAAAACTCTTCGCGGATGTTGGTGTGGTGAGCATATTCCGTCACGTGATCCGAGTCGTTCGATGACTCGACGTACTACAGATCGAATCGTTCATTCCATTGTGGGAGTGGGATATTCCAAAGAAAAAGGGTGGTAAGAAGAAGAAGGGCAAGACACCAGCAGGGAAAACTCCAGAGGAAAAGCTAGCTAACAATGGCGGTGCTTATATTGAAGAGGTTGCCGAAAATGAATCCGCCGATTCCTCACGTCCTGGAAGTCGGTCCGCGCGAGTGGAGGAGGTACCGGACGAAGATTCGTGAAGCGTGCTCGCAGCGGAGCTTTTGGACGTCTCGCGCGGGTTACGTTGTGAGCTTCATATTGGCGTAGTATCGATGCATTTCACTGTTCAGTCCCATTATTCCTATGGCCTTTCTGGATAATGTCATACCTGTTTTCCTTCAGCTTCGTGAACAGCTTAATGTATCATTTGGTCTAGGTATTGCAACATACTACCGAGGTTTCTTCAACCCATAGATAGTCGTCAACATGTTCCGGATGATTTAGATTTACACGTCTTAAAAGGCAATCTTCCTATCTAATAAGTTTGTGGTGGACATGGGCTATTCTCTGATATGGTCCTGGACTCTGCGGACTCGGAGTGATTTGAAAATTGAGATGGGTACAGTACTAGTTGCTCACCAATCCAAGCAGCTGATCACTCATGTATTCCAAGCGTCATGTTCCCGCCAGGCAACGGGCTCTGTGACAAGATCCTGGCCAGAGTAATACAGCACTTCATAGGTCAGTGCACATTGAATGACGGAATAGCGAGTGCAGCTTCCCAGTTCATCCGAATTGGAGTCATGAAGAGCGACCTCTCCACTTGAAGTTGAGCACTGTGACATGGCGTTTCGGAGTGTCAGACTTGATCGCAAAATTACATTACCCATAGTCCAAATTATCCTCGGAGACAGAAGGACCACAGTGATGCATAGAACCGAACTTGGACCGTACATAATTGGGCCTCACATGACAATGTGAGCGAGGGATTCATCAGACTTCTCCAGTTTATCGCCATTGGCCGAGCGCAGCGGGACGGTCAGAATACAGATGTCAGAGCTTGTCACTGTCATCGCGGGTGGAGCGGGAGCGAAGATTATCTCCACCTCCTCGGTTCCTACAACATAGATAAGACTTTTATCATTTAGGGTCCACAAAGAAACCGCCCGAAATCGAGTGCCTAGTGCATCGCGCCTACATAATGATGCGCGCCAATGGTCCTCTCCAATGGTCCGGTGAGGGAATTTGGGCGGCACCAAAAGAATGATATTAACCTCATTCTTCATCAGAAGTGCGGTCGGAAATGGACCTGTGTTTCCAGGTACTCACCACCTGAACCAATCTCCGTAGGTCAGTTGACTCACCCGTAGAGACATTATTCTCATTGACCGATATGTTTGGAATACCACTGGCATCAGACGAGGCGACCAACATTAGTTCGATGCATGAGCCAGTATTTATCCGATACTACTTACCAACCTCATATTTGTTTGGAAACTGGCCGCAGTGATGGGCCAACTGCAACCTTAATTTTGGAGGCGCCGGCCTAGTCAGCAGCTGGAGTACCAGTGCTTCCCCCCATCTCCTGTTCTCCTACATAGTGGAGGCAAAGTGTTGTGACAAAGGAAGACCGCACCTGGAGTGCCTGGAACCGGTTTATATGGTACATTACTGCAGCACCACCCTAATCTAACAGGGTGAACAAAGTTTCAACGCAAATTAGGAGGCCAGACCTGGTGATCTTTTAGCACGGGCGGAGCAAGAGGGGGAGAATTATCTCCACTCCCACAGCGACGATAAGATCACCATTCAAATTTACATAAACAAGGGGGACCGATGTTCGAGAATCTGGCCCATGTGCCAGGCAACGACAGGGAAAGGTGCGCAGCCTGTACTAAAGGGGGTGCTAATGTTCAACGGTGGCCTGTGCGCATCATCTTGACTCATCATTCTTCAAATCAGGGAAGATGTAAGGGTTGAACCGGGGCTTGCCGCGAGTTTGCCATTGTACGCCAGCGGTTGGGAAATCCACTAGAAAACCTGACAGGGTTTCAATCCAGTTACTTCTAGTCCATCTTCACAGGTCAGTTGTTAACTTTGTCGTGACCGACTTATCTGCTTCGACTTCATATGCTCCACATTACTTCCTACAGTTTTGAGGGATTGTTACGTTCAGGGTACGCTAGCCACCCTCTGGATCCTTTTCCAAGTGAACTGAATTGTAGTCCAAGTCGACCTGCTTGAACGCCTAACCTCCTCTCTTCCGCGATAGATTGACACACCTCGGCCCACACAGGTTGGAGGCAATTTTTCGCAAAAAAGATGGTGTCCGAATTTAATCGAGAGTGTAGTCCCATTTCGCTCGTTTCGCGATCTTGGGCATAACAAATGGACAGGGGCGAAATCCACAACCAATTGTTCAATTTTGGCCTTGCCAAACTAGGCCAAAGAATATGGGCGGGGGCCGCCCAGCGACTCATGATCGAGCTTGGGAGCAAACACAGTTGCCCTGACAAGTATAATTGCTTCGTGCCAGGTGTGTTCGCGCCCGCAGTAATGTGTCAACATTTCCTCTACTGTCACTCATCGACATCCGAAATCTGGCGAAATTTCCAGTTCTGTGGGTGCAGGAACTTGGCGGTCAGGTAGGTAACTTATCTGTTTAAATCGCGGACAACTACATTCTTTCGAGTCCAGCCATCATGTCCAAAGAGTCCTTAGGTATAAAAGCAAACCCTTGTTGCGCAGTTACACATCCAACGATACTAGCCCTCAGAACTCGACCCCCATTCACATCCACTTCCTGGTTCCATCACAATGTCTCAACCATTCCATCTCACGAGGCGCTCCGCCTACCACTCTTGGGTACCTCAGACCAACGTGACCCATAATGCCTGGGTTAAGGAGCGCCTCGACCATGCTCGCAAGCACAAAGCCTCCAAGAAAGCGCATAAGACGACCGTCCAAGCCTTTGCTAAGCGTGTCACCGCAGAGCAGCGCAAGCTTTTCGATCGTGCTGTCCGCCAAGTTCAACAATACTACAGTGATGTACAGCTGAATCGACGTCATGACAATACTGCAACCTGACCTTTGGGTAGTGGGCGGACCCCGATTCCATTATTGCAGATTTCAGCGACTTTCTGTACCTTCTAGACGGTATCGTTGAAGCGTCGCCCCAGTTTTACAAGGCCAATATTGGGGGCGAGACTATCGGAGAGCCGATCGGCGTACCACTGTATCTCGTCATTGATTTGTTAAGCAACACCTCTGCTGCTTACACCTTGTTCACTCAGGAGAGCTTCAATACGGCACTCAAGGATTTGTTGAGCAGCTGGGGAAAATACCTCACAACTACGGCATCCAACGACACACTTCCGTCTTGGTTCAGTCCCGAAGGCATGACCGTGTTGGAGTCTGGCCTCGGAAATCTCACCTTCGATCAAACTTACATCACTGAGCTCAAGCCACCCACACGCTACAAATCGTGGGATTCCTTCTTCACCAGACAGCTCCAGACTGGGGTGCGCCCCGTCGTGACAGATCCCAACCGTTTCTTTATCTACAACGCCTGCGAGTGCACCGTCTTGCGCACTGCTTCGAATGTGCACCTTCACGATACATTCTGGCTCAAGAGCCAGAATTATTCCCTCTACGACGCTCTCGGCGGTGATGATCCCGACAGTTTAGCCCCTGATTTTGCTGAACGATTCGTGGGCGGGTCGGTTTATCAGGCGTTCCTTAGTCCCCAGGATTATCATCGCTGGCACAGCCCTATCAAAGGCAGGGTTGTAAAGAGGCACGTATTTCCCGGCACTTACTATGCCGTGCTGCCCGACAGTGGCGCCCCCGAATACGACCCCGACCTCGAGCCGGGCGATCCTCACGGTGCCCTGATTCGTTCTCAACCCTGGCTCAGCGTCGCTGCCACCCGCGCCGCGTTCATCATAGAGCCAACCGAGCGTAGTTCACCCATCGACCTAGTTGCCTTCATCGCGATCGGAATGGCGGAGGTGTCCACTTGCGATTCTATTGTTGAAGAGGACGCCTCCGTCGATGTCGGACAGCAACTTGGAATGTTCCACTTTGGTGGATCTTCGCACACGCTCATCGTGAAGCCGAAGCGTGGCTACAATATCATCTTCCAAGACTTCTATAATACCCCCATTAGACCTGGCCAGCACCGCTGGGTCAACTCGGTCGTTGCGCAGGTCCGTGCTGTCGGACGTTAAACCGGACTCGTTGGTGAGCTTGCTTCGTTTATATGTTTTGGTTACCTAACTGAAAGGCGATCGTTCGTTGGATGGCACAGGTCTTGATCAGGCTGCCCAAGCGTTTCCAGTCAATGTCTCTCTTGTACGATATCTAGCTGGCGACCCCCCCCATCCATTGTGTGCTGTACGATAACCGCATTGTGTTGATTTGCTGTGTGACTGGCTTTTCTGGAATGTTTGTATGACTGCTCCGAGTCGGTTTCTCCTTTGATGATTGCCCCTTTGCGAAAATGCTTGTATGATGATCCCCTCTACGTACCAAGTCTATGCACGAGTGCTTGTGGAATGCGAGTACGGTTTGTCTATGCCTAAGAAGTAGTTACCAACACCATTGGAAACGTTTCAAGAGTATTGGTCCATGTCTCTCGCGCCTGCCGTATTGGCCCATGGCAGAAAATCTGCACATTCAGTATTCCCACCGCACGCACCGCTCATTCACGATTTGCTACCGCACTCTTCTATATTCACACCGGGTTGTCTACAGGCCCTTTTGTATCCTACATGATGCATCTACTCACACACATCAGGCCTTTGCAGACAGCAAGCAGGCTCATCATGCAGTCTTAGGAATGTGACCAAATAGGCTCCATACCTGATGTATGAAACGTTAATTCTAGACAATCATCCACATTGTGTGCAACCACATCGGTTTGAGATAGCCTAAAAATGCACTAACCATAAGGGCCATTCACTTCCAGATGGATGTCGATTGCTAGCGAGGAGTTGCATGGAAAGACTACACAGAGTTCCCGCCGGCACGGCCGACTCTTCTCAAAGCTTGTTTGGTTTGCATGACCCCTTCCTTCATCCCGACCTTTTCACATTGCTTTAGGCTCTGCTCGTACAAGGAGCGCGCGGTAGCCTGATCTTCGTCCATCTACCATGGCCAAAAGTTTAACCCAAACTATTTCACGGCAAGTGAGTGAATACCCTCACCTCCCGTAACATACCAAGATTAAATAGTACTACGCCCAATACCTGATCGCAGACCTCCCTGCTCTGTTCACTGCCGGAGCTGAACCACCCTCTTCGAGGCAAGGGCACCTCCTGCACGCGCTGAATCAATCCATGGGCCTGGCGTGCCCAAGCTTCTGCCTGGTGTCGAATTTCGGGTGAGGGTGGCCGTCGCATGATCAATTCCGAGAGGTTGTTCATAAGTTGTGCAGCTACGGGCAGACGTCGGGCCGAGACAGGAGGCATCAGAGTTCGCAGACGTACCCTCACAACGATCTTCAATACTCACGTTCTCCGTGTTCGGTGGGAGAAGTAACGATATGGCCTGTAAATAAAGTGGCATAGCATACCTTTCAATGAGTTCGTATGCCGGTATTCATGGCGCTGGGTAAACGTGCCAAGGACTCACTCGACGTTTCCCTTGCGTGCGTACACCGACCCGAGCGCGGCGAGTGGTGCGCCGAGATCGACTCTGCGCATCCAAGATGGCAACTCCAGCTCTGCAAGCACGACAGATGCCGAAGTGTTGTCAGAGCGGGTTGTATCGCCCGCGGAGTCCCCGCCTTTCGACCGGACGCCCGCCAGCCCAAGGACCTCCTCGACCGCCCACGTCAGCCACTTCTCCTCCGCCTCTTCATCCTCGTTCATACACAGTTCGGCAAGCTTGCACGCAACAGCAACTCTGCGGAGGCGCTCCTCATTCGTGAGCGTGTACGCTGTCCAGTCGTTGCTCCTGCTGCCGTCCCCTGGGGAATCAGACGACGCGAGGCTGGAAACGTCGCCTTTGTCCCACACGCTCCGGAGCACCTCTGTCGCCCGCTGTTCGGGGGAAACTTCTGCCAAGACAGCAGCGATCCCCGATAGCTTGAGGTACGGGTCGGAGCCGAGCACTGATAATGGGAGCGCCAGGGCAGTCCGGAACGCACTGTATGCAATGCACGGGTAAGAACCAAAAACATAAAAGTCCAGACAACATAAACAAAAAAACGGGAACCGAACGCACCGGGCAAGGAATCGCTCGCTCAGAGCATGGTCACCCTGGCTTTTAGCGCTTATCCCAGCACGCAAGTCTTTACGAACCTCCACCGGCCATAGTATGAACGAGGTGTAAATCTCGTAGCTGTATTCGCGAACAGCGCGTGGAAGGCAGGGATATCATCGCGTTCCGGATTGAAAAAGTTAGTGCGGGGACGCTTTCACTTGTGACGGGCCACGCACAGACCGAGTGCCGTGGCACCTGCGCCCAGTGCTAGCAACGCGGTAAAAAGCGTCGATACGCGGATGCTGCTTCCATGAAGTAACCAGGATCTAGCTGTATGTGGGTCATTGTGCGAAGCCGAGGTGGTCGATTGAGGTCTTGCTTGGACAACGTTCTTTTTGTCACGACTTCGGAGGCCGGCGGAAGCTACATGTCTTGGTGAGCGGCGAGCAACATTGAGAGAATGAATTTGCTGTGCGAGTCCTCTGCGTATCGTTACCGACATTCTTGAAGGTAACTAACAACGATGGTACATTGGTAGTACTGAACGTTACGTCCTTGGACTCCTACTCTGACATTCGGGCCGGATATAGCCGCGGTATGCTATGTCGCGCGCTCAACAAAAAGTATATCAAAATGGCTTTGGTTGCGCTGACTTCCGCTGGAACACAGCAGGCGCCGACAACTCCGCAATACCCATTGATCATCATCTCGTTCATTCCGTATCTTCAATATCATCTTCCTCCAACCATCCCTTCCCTTCTTCTCCGCCTTGCATTCCACCGGGCATTCTCACATCCTCGTCTCCATCCTCGTCCCTCTCGACTTCCCCTTCCTCGACCTCGCCCAGCACATCACCCCCGGAAACCCCAAGATCCCATGGCAAGTGCGAGAAAAGGTAGTGTGTCCGCGGCGGGTGTAGGTGAGACACTTGTCGCTTGTTTCCCATAGGTCCAGCACCACCGTTACATCGATCGAGAGCACGCAGCCAACCACCAAGCTCCGTCGCAACATCGGTATAGGTCCATTTTCCTACTGAGATCGACGACGCCCCTTCGTCCGCATCGCTTTTCCCGAGCCACCCAAGGATATCCCCGACCGCGTTCGACGCCTCCAGCTCCCTAGTACGAACATCGAACCATGTGGGCTTGCACACTTTCTGTCCATTTCGCGGTACGGGTATTGGAAGCGAATGAAGTGTAGAAAGCGTCAGGGTAGGGAATGCATATGGAGAATTTGCGGACTGAGCCTGAAAAGCCGAACACTTGATCAGCTTGCGCAATGGACGAACGCTGACGGAACAAAACGAAATTGGGGGGGTACTCACGCCGCCCATGCAGTCAACTAAACTCAACCCTTCACAAACACCATCGCACTGACCGATGTCCGTGCAAAACTGGGTATAGTTCTGATGAATATACATTCCAAGCAGAGACGAGTCGACGGGCGATTCCGCCGCTAGCGTCTGGGCGGTAAAGGGAAGTTATGAGTCGTAGGGCAGCCGAACGCTCTTGGAAAAACTTGCCTCCATGCACACTCGACTCGCTCTCCGATTGTGGTGCGAAAGCCACACTGGTAGGGGCGGCGGATCAACTAGTTGTATATCCAAATCACGTTCTTTTGCAGCATCCTTGGCTGATAGGTGGGATGCGGGAGGGTCAAATTTACCTAGATAAGAGGTGTGCTATCAGCGACAGCTGCATGAACCCAAAAACGCCACTCGAACGTTTGTTGTATAAGATCTTGCCCATCAAATGAAACAATACTAGACTTTGCTCGCGTCTGGTGACAGCTTCCAAAACCGCACGGACATTTGTTGTCCTTTTCGTTCCACCTACGTTCCTGCGAGCCACCTTGCCCTTCGACTTCATCGATGAAGCTGGGAGGTCTACTATACATGCAAACTGAAGGGCCATGATCGCGCTTCGGATATCTCCATTGGAAGATTCTACAATGATATCAATGACTTCACGAGAGGGTTGTTTGCCCACTCTCTCATGTGCGTCCGAGGATCCGAAATGCGAAGCAAGGAGGGCCTGAAGTGCCTTCGTCATTAATGTGGGGGCTATTGGATTGAACCTAGGCAATGGCACCCAGTCAAAGCTACTCAGCGGAATGCGAACCCCAGTGGCGATGCACATACCCCATGCGTGTCACATAAGGACTCGTCAGCAAGTCAGGTCCTAAAACATTGCGGATATCCAAAACTTCCTTTTTATCCCACCTCCGCCCGTTGCTACCACCATCCCATGTGTCACCATCGGGCTGCTCAGCACGAAGACCCGAGTCCGACACGATGATAACGATCGGTGGTCCTGGAAGTTTAAAGGTAGGAACGCATAGGGATTGTAGTGCGGCTTGGAACCGCACTTGAGTAGGTTGGTGAAGAAGGTTAGGGAGGTCTTCCAAAAGAACGAGCTGGCGTTTGCCAGCACGTTGGGTAGATGACCCGGCCTGTGAGTATGACGGCACAAGCAACCCGGAACGAGGCCTTTGAGCAACGTTGCAATGCCCGAATATACTATTGCAAGTCATGGCACGCGTCAGAAAAGCCTGGAATTTGTCAAACAATGTTTCCGTGTCAAGGTTCAACTCCCCTGCAACAGGCGTGTGTCAGTTGGCGATCTCAGTGCTACAGTTCCGATAAACTTTACAAAAGTCGAACTTACCATCCAAAGGAGGCTCTCCGTTTGTGGAGACAAGTGGTCCACGTTCGCTCATGCTATTCCGCCACTCAAGAATCTCGAAGTCGAGTTCCCTAGATAAGACGCGTAATGTAGACGTTTTCGCGGTCCCAGCTGGACCAGTAAGTGCGAGTATGCGCTATAAAGTATTACGAGCACGAAGGGACCGCGGATATGTTCAGCTTCGGTGTAGCTTATGACGGCAAACACGTACGCGATACTTTCGCAGTTTCGCCGATGGGCCACCCTCAAATGCTTCAATGAGCCAGCGACGCACATCCTCTACTTTCCGTTTGTGAACCGCCAGTTCTGCCTTTCATTCTTTGAGTTCAGCATGACCATGCAAACGTGGCGCGCTATCAGGGGTGGGGTAAAGACAAAACGCGTCTCACCTCAGACGTAGGCTCGTACTTGTCTACCCATAAACTATCATCCTCATCATGCACCTGTGTCCTCGTCTCTTTGCCCTTTCCTTTGACGTCTACCAAGGGCCGTTGACTTTGAAGGATAGGCTTTGCCATTCGCGAATCAGCCGATCCTTGGGAACTCAACACCATGATGGTATCGTTTCCGGTTAAATCGAATATAGGAGGTTTCGGAAGCTATGGTAGATGAACGAGGACAACGAGTGCGGCAGACACATAAACCGAGTCCTCTCGAGGACGTACCGTGAAACCAGCACGATGCTTTTTCAAAGGAGGTTCCAAGTCATCGTTGCTGTCGCGAGGTGTGAGCTTGAGGGTTTTGAGGGCTTTCCTGGGTTTCTTGTCAGATGTTGGATGTGTAGACTTCGATGAGGTGGATTTGCGTGACATGACAAGTCAATTGCAAAGGTTTCGGCGGCACACGTACTCAGCCATGGATGACTACTTCCTGTCGACCCCTTGCGGACCACAACATGGAGCCCTTTGTTTCAAAAGAGTATTCCATCGCATATTGGACAGTCTGAGTGCATCAGAAGCGAGGTCTAAACAAGTCAGAGAGTCACGCCGGGTGCTTGTCTCCCTAGCTCAAACATGTCGTGCATTCTCAGAATTCTCCCTCAACCGTGCGGCACAGTGTTGTACGAAGAAAGGGCAAAGGCATTTATTGGTTGATCTCCTAGTTTGGTATCTTTGCTTAATGCTCACTTGCCGCTTGACAGACAACACCATCCCCGGCTGAGTCGCATCGCATCAGGGAGCTCAGCGTTGGTCCACCCAGTCGGTTCATCCAACGATTTCTATGCCTTTCACTCATTTCCCTGAATGTCACCTGAGCGATATAGATGATGCGGCATTGCAATTGTTTCTTGTCCAGTATCCTTTCCTTTGTCCGAATTTGGAGTCCATTGTCATCGACGTCGCTGGACCTGAGGAAGTGTCTAGTACGACCACCGCAACGTTCTCTCTCGGGTCATCCATCACCACGAACATCTTGAGTGTCTCGACGTTTCCATTCCTATCGATGTCGTTGCCCTGACGCACATCGTCATGTCCTCAAAATTCAAGAAATTAGCACTAGTACCCCATCCTGACAAATCCAATTTACGCCAAGTTTGCATTCCATCTGACATCACTCCATTTCGCAATGTCGAGGAGTTGTCCTTGGAAGTATGGGATCTGCATTTCGTCACGACCCTGCCACAAACCCAGGAGCAAATGTTCTGTCCCTTTGCTCTGTCACCGTTCCCCACCTACCACCGATGCAGTATATGCCTCTTTCGTTGCATTGACATCTGGCCAGCGTAGACGTTCCCTCCGATCTATTAGTCCTGCGCCTGCCATCCCCGTTCGCGTTGACGTCGAGACGCTCCGTCCTGCTTGTGGGGAATCCGACGAATTGCCCATGCGCTACCATCTTACGTATGACACATTTCGTCCTCTCGCTTCCTTGTACCACCTTCGTGAACTGATCATCAATCTCGGCCTCTGGTTTTCCATCGACGATGACGACTTAGCACCCTTGACTCGCAACTGGCCCTTAGTCCAGGTCTTGCATTTAAATCGCAAGCAACTTATACAAGAACATCTCTGGCGATTGATCAAGTATGTCACCCTCAAGGGGCTCTCGTTCCTCCTCGACTCTTGCCCGGACCTCCATGGTTTTTGTCTACCATTCTACACGGGAAAACCATTGGAAATACCACCCTTACATACAACACGCCGACCGTAATCCTTGTTTACTGGAAGAAATACATGCTCGGCATTTCCCATCTGCCATAGACATTGGCTCTTCGTTCGCTCTGTCGTCAACAGAGGATGGCCTGGAGACAGCGCTGTACATGTTACCATGAGCCAAAGCCGAACATGCTTCCTGGGACATACATCGCCCTGATCACGACCGTAGAAGACATGTTGGATCTCTGTCGGGTGTATCCAACCACGATAAATGATAGGCATGTGACGCTCAAACCCTTGTGCGTTCTGGTTTCAGAACGCTGAGAGCACATATCACATACTTGTTCTTTTCTTCTTCTTCTTCCAGCACTCAACGTCTCACAAGGTTTGTTTTTGAAGTCAATCCTACGTTTTGAATCTCATGGAGGGAACAGTACGGGCTGTTGTTCAACTCGTCGACCAGGTGTGTAGTCCCCTTGAAGTTGATTTACCTCACCATTCTTTCTCTTCTGCATCCTAGTTGCATCACCCATCGTCTCAACGTATGGGTGAGTGGGTGGTTCCAATGTGGCAGTCTCATAGTCATGTTTCTGTGGTCTGTACCCTTGTACACGACGCTCGCCTAGACAAACCAAAGCGTCTTAAATCAACGGCGGCTGCGTCCTCTTCCTTTTTACATCGGCGTTCTGACAAGGTGCAGTTGCAGTGAAATGAAATCGTTCCAGCTTGTCTTGTTCGTCGTGGCGTCTCACCATGCCCCTAAACAATTTGGGGTCACTCCGTCAGTCGCCGTGGGTGCGTGGGACGCGCACCCGCACATCCTGGATGCAGATAGCCACACCCGCCATAAATCTGCACTTTTGATCACTCAAGGTTAGAATGAAGCGCCCTGTTCTCAAGTCTGCTTAAACGAGGCACAAAAATTACCAGCAAGGTTGGAAATTATAATCGGGGTTGTTCCGATGCCCCTCCACCAGGAGATATCCCACGCAGCCCGATACCGAGCCAATGGGTAAAATATATGACAGCAGGTAAAGGGAAAGGATATGCGAGATCATTCACGTGCCTCTACGCCTTGTGATATTGGTCCTTGATCTTCCAAGGTGTATCATACCATCCCACTTTTTCTAATAGGAGGTATTGCACGATTTTACGGGGCCCGGTAAGGTCTGAATTCATGACTTGCCCACGCTTGTTAATAATGTCAATGTTCTGTGTAGTGTGGTAACGAGGCCGAGTTATTGACGCGTCAGAGTGGGGGGAGCCGCTTACCTGCGTAGTATCAAACTTGACGAGGGCTTGAATGAGCAGACGATGTCCATTGATGGGGTCTGCATTTTCAATATAAACCTCACCCGCTCGGATGGAAACGATGTCCACTGGTGTAGGTGCTCTCCGTTCTAAAAGGACGTCGGAATGGGACCCGGTGTGCAAGGAGCGACGTACTCTTTGACTTGGGGAACAGAGCTGCATCCGACACATCGCTGGTGATGCTCCAAGACCAAGTTTGACCCTTTTCACGTCGACGCATAGCCTTGATAGTCTTTTCCTGGAAAGCGCCTGATGTGAACTCTTTTACGGTGTCCTCGCGTCCCCTAGAGCATTTGGAAGTCGTGACTAACACGAGTATTCAGACGTCGACCAGGTGCGCACCTTGCGATGGAAATATTTACTTTGCGATAAGTATCAAGAACTATTTGGCGTAATGGGGCCAATAATGCATCCGGAGAGGTGTTCCGTACGCTCAATATGCGGCCCAACGTCTTGACTCGTAATTGTAAATTCTTTCCCGGGAAGGCGTTCGCTTTTGTCATGACGAACATGCTATGAAAAGCACAACAGCGTGTCATGAACTGTGATTTTGCACGGGTAAGTGGAAGTGCACCTGTACGAGTTCTTCATCCAGTTGCTTGTGTTGTGCTTGATCGCATACCAGAGATCGCTGTGTCACGTAGTCCCCGATATCGGCACACAGTCAACGAATATAATCATGATACACACGAGAGTTTGCTGGGAGAGAACATGGGTTTTGTAGTGAGCGAGCGGAACATCGGCCGCAGGTCATAAGGTATCTCCGCATCTGATACGTTTATAAGTCTTGTCACTACCTGAAATCTAGAATAGCAGACATACCCAAGTTCGTCATTTCCGTGCCCCATACGTCGGCGGTGGCGTACATTTTGCTAAACCGCTTCATGCTCTCCATTGCTTGAAGATTCTGCTCCGCGGCACTTTCGAGTGATGAAGGTTTGAACTTGGACTTTTTATCCCTTTCAGCTGATGGTTGTGGTTCTGCCTTGGGTAATGGCGAAGTGTTCCGGGGTGTCGGGAACGTTTGGGAACCAGACGGTGTTTGCTTGCTTTTGGTCGCCATCGCTGCGTATGACCGAGAACTGAGAGTGGGCAAGACATTTGCGTGGTGTGTCCATGATCTGCATGTTCTAAGCCCAACTGCAGCCATTGTCGGGGCAGTCCTAATTGCCTGTCCTCCTCCGGGTCTCCTTCGACGTGGTTCACTTGAGAGACACTTCAAGTTCCCCCAATGAAGCATTTCCAAATGAAGAAATTGCCGGAACCTTCCGTATAATTCCCACGGACCTCGCCGGGTATCTTACGCATGCTGGTGGATATAAAAGGGTCGACCGGCAACTACAAAAATTCGAGCACATTCACGCCTACGCACGTTTGTTTCATACCACCACCATCTATCATGCCTGTAAGCTCATCTCGGTCTTTTGTGCATACTCACATTTTATTCACTCTTCTTTCTAGCGTTCTTCGCGTTCTTCTCGTCCTGCACCAAGGCCAGCCGCTGCTCCTGCGCAGCAATCCCGGGGTGCTCACACGGCTGCTATGCCCCCACAAGCGGCCCACGCAAACCCTGCTCATGCCCCTGCACCACCTGCAACGACTGCCCAGTCCGGTCAACCCAGCCTGCTTGGGCAAATGGCTGCCACTGCTGGTTCCGTTGCAGTTGGTTCGACTATCGGTCACGGAATTTCCCACATGCTCTTTGGTGGCTCTAACTCAGCAGCGCCGGCTGAGCCAGCAGCACCAGTTCAACAACAATCCTTCCAATCCACCCCTGCTTGTGACGTTCAGGCAAAGGACTTTACACGTTGCTTGGACAAGGCAGACTTGCAGAGCTGTTCGTATTATCTTGAACAACTTAAAGCCGTATGTGTCGGTCTTTTGTTCTTTGCTTCGTATGTATTGACAGATCTACCCAGTGTCAAGCTGCTGCTGCCCAGTATTCCTAGATTTAAACGTTGGCTGTACCCGTATGAATCTCACAATGACATTTGTCGGTGATCGTCACCTCTTCTCATTGACTTTTTATCCATTGATCCATCTTGTATTCAAACGTGGTCGCTTTCTCTGGTAAGATTTGTATTTCGTGGCTGTGTCGTGTCGTGATTGAACGATCGAGCAGTTCTGACACGGGTCGACCCTTGAGATTTTAGATTTGAGTGTTGAGATGAAATTTCGAGGTGCTGTATCTATAGAGCGAGGCGTTGGACTGACCGCATTTCCGACATCCATGCGTCCCGCTCGTTGATCGTGGAGGCGACATTTTATTCGGGAACGCGAACCCCAACCGTTCTGCCGACCGCAAAGACGGATTTGGCGTCCAACATTTCCCGGCTCGGGTCGAAGAGGACACGTGCAGAATGGAAGACGTCGTCGTGGATGGAGAGTTTACAGTATCCTCACGAAAGAGGGCGCCGTCCAGGTTTTCGATTCACGCAAAGGACGTCCCCGTTTGAATAAAGTCTGTTCCGACATTATGAACTCTGATGGTACCCAAATTCTCTTCCGAGGTATCTCTGACTGGCACGTTCTCGGGTATGTTCCAGGTATTCTCAGAACGACATTCAATTCTGCTCGTCGATGCTGTGGGCCGGGCACCACGAGAGTGGCGTTCGACCATATCAGCGAGATGAACCACATGGTGGGGACTGCACTGTTCCAGGAATAACTGAATAACCCATGTTCACAGACAAAAGGTAGTCGGTACACTGTTGATTGACCCTCGCTCACGGACCACTGAGGTATCCCAGGGAAAAAACTGGATGAGATAGATTGCACTGAAGAACAGGATCCCACTCGTCGCTTTGCCAATCGAACACTTGGACGTGGTGGCTTGCTACATCCCAGCACAAGACCTGGATTCGTTTCTGTGTGCAGGGAAAACGTGAGGCGCTCTAGGACACGACCATGATCCTAGCACGTGCGCATTTCGTTCATTCCATCTGCACCCGCGTTGACACGTCGACATCCGTGTAGATCGTCTGTCGCAGGTTCTGATTGTGCTCAGAGAGAAATTCCCAACTATCCGTTGTCTCACTGAGGATGGCCTCGACATCAGACGACTGAGTGAAGACACGAAGGCTCCTCAAAGCTTATTCTCGTTGTTCATATCGCGGACATGCCACCATCGTCTCGAAGGTACTCAACACGTTCGCTCCTCGGATATCCTTATCGCGTTGCCACTCTCAATGTACTGATCTTTCCACGGAAAGGATATCTTGAAGTCCTTCAGTGACGTAAGCGTCGAATCCTTAAAACACCTCGGATCCCCGCGGACATGTCCAAAGAAGGGAATCCACGCCACGTGGACATCCAACGATCGATCTGATCCACAGGGTCAAGGGTGACTTCCATGACGTCATCTCTTACTTAATTTAAATCATAACCACTCCCTTTCACGTGCGCGTCACATCCGCGGAGATCCAGATCACCGTGCGGCCAGCGCAACACCCATCGACTACCCGTGGCCCCCGTTCCTCCTTGGTCGGCCCATCCGTCTCCTCATCCACGTCCGTGCGTGTTGCACCTCCTCCTCGTGCTCTTCCTCCTCCTCGTTGGATTGCACATCAAACCTGTACGGCAACGGCACCTCACGAGTGACCCGGTACTGATCCATATTCCCAAGGTGTTCGCTCTCGAGTCGATCTGGATACCGTCACGGTCACCAAGGAACGAAGCGCGAAAAAAATTGGCGCACAAAAATTCCATTGCACTCGCCGCAACATCTCCAACATGGCAGCGATGAACGTGCGCAAGGAGTCGTTGGGCCCGTCGACGGGTATGTACGTCAGCCAGATGAAACGAATGCATAGGTTGGATATCTGTCAAGACGCGTCATAGAGACATCAAGGTGACGGGTTTGCGATCATACCAAAGCAAAGTAGTAGGACTAGACTATTGTCAATGGCATTCGAGAGATCAGGACAAGGAACCGCACCGGTATTTGTGATTTGTAGACGAGGTCTCTTCGAAGCAGCGGATATGGAGCATGTAACAGACACAAGGAAAAGTCCATTAAAAAGTCCTGACACACACACACACATCATGGTTGTCAGAGTGTACGCATGTGCAGCAACTTACCCAAGTACACGCATATACAGAGTAGACGGTCGCCGTGAACAACCAGAGGATGTAACTCGCACCGGCATGGGGAGCCCCTGAAAAACTTTTCAGATACGTGTTCGCCATCATAGGATCGGACATACCTTGGTGCCTCCAGTAGAAGTAAAATAAATAATATATCATCCCCGTCCCGTACTTTCCAGCCTATTTAAACCAGATGGTGAACATGCAAAGAATGGAGTGCGTAAAGGGTCCGTACATTTATAAGATGCGTAGGCAGCCTCGAGTCCCGGTACCGTCTCAGGCTCTGCACGAAACGTACCACCAAAGGCGACACCCCAAGAAGATAATACCATCCCCAATTCTGAGTCATGCCACACCTCAACCATGCTTCCTGAACCCGAGGGTCGTAAGCAGACGATAACAGTCCCTGAAATGCACTTTTGGTAGCAGATAGTTCAGGTTCATATCCAGATGTCATGTTGGCGGTGAATGAAACAAATGACTCGGAAAGTATCGGGGCTGGTACGGTCGTCATGGGGGAAATGATCAGGTAGTGGGTGTAGAAGCAACCCACAAAGTACAGGTGGGAAAGCGAAAAGACAAGGCTGCAAAACTGATCACTGGCAGTAACAGCGTGAGATGCGTCGAATGAAACAACGATCGGAAACCTACCCCAGCCAGAAATCGGTAAACTGGAATACGGTCAGATCTCGAATCGACCTCGTAGAATTGATCATCAGTGACATACCTCGACCCTCCATACGCCACTAGCCCCAAGCTTGGCTGTGTTCTTAATTATCCACCAACGGGCATGGCCCCACATAAAACTCTACATACCCACACGTGGTTTGAGTCAGACATGGATGAGGAGCATCAGAAGGACTCACGCGGATCGGATTAAACATGACAACAAAGGTGAGAGCGAGCCAAATCAATGGCCACAGCATTGGGGGACCAATTTGAGCCAACGAAAACCAAAAAGCATAGGCGAGGGTGCATAAGACGAAAGAAGGAAGCTTTCGCGCCTAGTTAACATCACCCCGTGTGTGGTAGACAGTCAACACATACTTCAAAGTATTCATGATGATCAAGCCTTGATCTCGGGTTAAGTTCTGTGCAGGTTGTCAAACAGCGAACAAAATATGGCGACAGTAGCGCACCAAAGATAAAGACATAGTTGATTCTCTCGCGGGCCCATACGGCAACATTGATGCCAATTAATAGAGCCAGTAATATTGGTACGAGGAATATCGAATAAATAAAAAGCAGTATATTCCATGACGCGAGCGATCCCCGCGTAGATTCCTGGAAAGCTGCCAGTGCAATTCAGAATGATGCCATCGAACAGTCTGTGAAGAGGTTCATACACAGATAAGACCCTCCAGCAATCGCAGGAACAGCTAACCCCAACCATAATCCGGAGCGGAACGTGCTAAAATGATGCGTCTTTGTCAATGGTCCGACTCGAAGGCGGTCCATTGCTTTCTTTCTATCTCCGTGTTCTGGATACGTGGCCCATGTGAAATTCAATCACACACAACGCTCGGATGTGGAGGGAACGTACCAAATCGCGTCGCGAAAAGGTCTTCGATTTCCTTGAGCATAGTACTAACCATAGCACCAGAGGCAAAGGCGGAAGGTTCCACCTATAATAATACAATGTTTAGGTGTTGCAACATCATCGATAAATGCAAACCACATACTTTCTCCTTCATGTAAGCATCCAACACAGAATTATTGGTAATCTTCTCATATTTCTTCAACGCTTTGCGAAATCCAGTCAAGTTAAGAATCTGGGCACGAAATCATGGGCAGGGTCCAATAATAGCACGGATAATATTGTAGGGTCGATCGCGAATCCGATCGAGGTTGGAGTGAGCATTCGAGGGTTGGGGGAATGTCAACACGGGGCGTGCAAGCGAAAAAAAAAAAAAAAGACGCACTCTGTAATTGTTCAAGACCTCGAGGCCCCTATAATTACATGCCACACGTTAGCATCGCGTTCGAAACAAAGCGCCTGCGTTGTGCCGGTGACCCGCCCTTCCAATGGCCAAATTCCGAAGAAAGAACGTTTGAACGCACCGGTAATGTTCAATGACAGCCCTTCGGAGTCGCCTTTTCGCGTGTTGATACTCTTGAGGGTCGAGGGGATTCCTTGTCCCACCAGACGCTAGCCTTGGAAAGCTATTCGAATGTTTGGGTGGCGACCCCGCAGAGTCACCTGGCGTGTTGGAAGAGGATGGCACATTGCTCTTTGACAAGCTATCGGGGTCGTTCTCGGCT
The DNA here is from genome assembly GCA_038092335.1 of Boletus vinaceobasis. Lineage (NCBI taxonomy): Eukaryota > Fungi > Basidiomycota > Agaricomycetes > Boletales > Boletaceae > Boletus > Boletus vinaceobasis. The sequence continues at coordinate 128,516 of JBBPQE010000013.1, forward strand.
TCACTCCTTTTTTGGAATATAGAGTGATCGCCACTCGGACGAGTCGTTTGTGTTCCTAATTGGGATGTATTAACAAAGTCGAGGCATAGCCACTGGCATGTATAAGCGTATTCACCACCACGCCCTGACTCAGAAGCCATCATACCACTCGCGCTGATTACACAAGGCTTGTCGGCTTTGGTGGGGCTGGGGAACCACTGGATCAGTGACGAAAGTGTAGCTGAAACAGACTTGGCCCAACTCGGGACCTTGGAGCGCGCAGAAGATTGCTAGTGGCGTCACATCAGTCGCATGTACTTCCATACCTAATGAAGCGCACCGACACGGCATATCTGGCGGTGTATTCCGAGTTCGTTGAGTTGCTCTCTCAACCGTTTGGCACGTTCGAGCATTTCTTTTTCTCGCTCTGCGTAAAATGTTTCCACTTTCTCTAGCTCAGCATCAAGCATGTCGAAAAACTTGGCATGGGTGGCGGGTAGGTTGAAAAGTACTGTACGCAAAGGCGGCGGCGTGAGGGGTCCTGCCAAAACCAGGGTTATAGCGTTAAACCACCGTTAGATCTAGAGAGACAGAGAAAAGAAATACCCGGATCCCTGAAAAAAGGGAAAACTGGGGGAGAACGTGGCGTCCTCGGGGGTAGCGGCGTCTGTTGTGATGGTGCGCCTGATGCTGTTACGACCACGCGAGGTGGAAGACTGGCCACGGTCAAACTCAAGGAAGGTTCTGATGTATTTTGTGAGCTCTCACGTTCGACCATTGTCCGTGTATCGACGACTTACTTTCCAGGTCACTTGCTCTCCGCTTCATAGAGGAAGGCAGTCCATGGCCACTCGAGTCTGTTGCATCATTCGTTGTTGTATTTCCTCGATTTAAATACGGTTCTGTCGTGGATGGATCCGATGTTCAGAGACAGGATCGACGTTCAAGCGAGTTCTCACCTTTGGAATCGTCATCATTGCTTGGAGGGGGATGGTCGACGTCTGCAGCACCAATGGAGCTCGACGTATCGACTTGCTGTGGAGCCTGTGCTCGTATAGTTCCCAACTGCACTTTAAGCCCGCGATAGTCTCTGTAGAACAGGAAGCGATGATAGGTTTCCAGGGTATCACAGCCATGTCAGGATGCGGGTACTCGAACAAGAGGACGGTAAACTGGTTACATGTAAGCTTTTTTCCACTCGGGAATCTAGAGAAGGCAGTTGAGCGTGACTGATGTGCCATGATACGGTTCGGAGACACCCACCTGGGTATCTTGGAGGTATCTGCGGTGCAGGGGAGGGTGGCGGGTGGATATTTCGTCAGGGAGGCCGACGGTGTGAGGAGTGGACCTCACCGTGCAAACTTCATGTCATAGAGCTGTCTATCCAACTAACTGCTCAAGTCACAGGTGTTACTGAGAGTCGATCGCTGCAATGCAGTGTGGTGTTGTACGTGGATCGGTATTTATGTCCAACGGACGGAAGATCTCGAGAAAAGATACGATCCATCTCCGATATCGTAATTTCCGTATTTGGTAAGATCAAAGTAAAGCGTCGAGTTTGCAGTGGGCCCACTCGCCTTTGCCATCTCTCATCGCGTCACTACCAATAGCACATAACTCGCCTCCGTTTCTGCCAGGTCACACAACATGAAATTAACGGAGAATCGTGTACTCGTTTTTGATGTATACGGCACACTCGTAGATTGGGAGTCTGCCATACACGACACCTTCGCGCCCGTCTGTCCAGACTGGGCACGGAAGGACATCCTGCTCAATTATGCGGGAGTCGAGGGAAACTTGCAGGCGCAGTTCCAAAACACGCCCTACTCGAAAATCCTCGAACTGGCCTACCGTCAGCTGATCACCCCAGCCAGCGTGACAGCGGCGGGGGTTGCGGAAGGAGAATGGAGAATGGAGCAGCGCGCATCCACCCCGAGTGTGAAAGAGGATATATCCACCCACCCACCCTCTCCATCCGACGACGCCCAACGTTTTGGGAACTCCATAATCCACTGGAAGCCATTCCCTGACACGATCGGTGCACTCCACCGGCTCAAAAAATATTTCGCACTCGTGGTGCTATCCAACGTCGATGATACGAGCTTTGCAGGGACGCACGCCAAGCTCTGCAGTCCTGACTACCCAGGGTCTGCCTATCGCACAGTCACTCCAGATTCACCCTTCTCGCTCATCCTCACCGCGCAGCAAATTGGCGCTTACAAGCCCAACCCGGTGATGTTGGAGAGCGCATTAAAACAGCTCTCTGCAAATCCAGACCCTTTGCTTCCGTCGAACTCTTCGGTGCGTGTGGATGCATCAAAAGTCCTCGTCGTCGCCAACTCCATTCGCCACGACATCATCCCTGCCATGCAGCACAACTTACACAGCGTTTGGATAAGCAGGTATGGGGTTAACTTCATTGGGAGCGAGAGCACCATCGCAGCACATCACTCAGAACGCGAGGGTGCCACAGCAGATGACAGGTATCCCTATACGTGGCGCTATGAGACATTGGGTAGGATGGCGGATGCCGTGGAGGAACAAGTACAGAAAGCAGCTCAATCCTAGGATGTCGTGTGACCATCGTTTTTCCGTAGCCAAATCGAATGCGAAGTCGAGAAGCAACCCTGGAAGAGAAAGTTGCGACTTGCCACAACAAACACTTCGGTGCAGGCAGCGTGTTTGTCGTGTGACGACTCCTTCTACACCATCGTGTCCATTTGGAAGCACGAGGCTGCTCGAAGATGATCTTCTCCCGATCACGTCTCCACCATTTTGCCGGTCGACCAAAGCGCGTATGGCGAGTGTGCTGCACTGATGACCGATTTCGCAGACCGATGATCGCACGCTCCGTTCAGATCTTTCCTATTGGCTACACTTGAAGCGTTCACGAGCATTCGCGCCTGGTGCCCAAACGTTTTCTTCCACCCGATCATGATCCATTGATCACTGATATGGTCACCATCCAGCGTGGGCTGCCTCGCTTGGATTTCCATCTGCGCTGTCCAAATGGGATAGGGTACACCCCAATGCGTCCCGAGTTGGGGCGAGACAGCAGGAGGCTGATGATCACAGCGCGCGCACTGGCAGCAGCCCGGCGGCTGCAACCCTGTCTTTACGCGTGGTCGGTGCGTTTATGTCAAGCTTGTGCGTCTAGCCCCAACTTCTTCCACCAGCCTATCTGGTAATCTTAATCAACCTTATCATTGCGCGACAGTGAAAAAACGTGTGGTCTGTACGTTTATGTCGACCTTGTGCGTTCAGCCTGAGCTTCTTCCGTCGGCATCCGGTGTCTTTTCTTTTCTTTTCTTTTTTTTTTAGCGTTCTATCATTGATGCGGCGTGGCCGACTTCTTTGGATGATAGAACATCGTGAAGATGCGGAACGCCGTACGAGCTTCCTTTCCACACTGGCCCGGCTCCCACCGCTGAATGTGCCACGCAGCTACCATTCACTTGCCGTTTACGCCCTGAATCAAAGTGCGTAGGGGCTCGACACGTCGACCATGAGATGGCCGCCCTCGGTTGGATACATGCGTCTGAAGTAGAGAAGACACGCCATTCGTTCTCAATGCTTTGGTTCCTTTCGTCCGGAACCACGCGTCAATCTCCGCCGGCCAGCTAACTCGAGCACCTCGATGATTCTATCGCACCTTGCACATTCTTTCGGTGGTCAGTATGAATGCACTTCCTTGAACCTTCATGCATCCTGTTTCAGGCTCCAAAGCTCACCGCCCATTTTCAGGGTTGTACACACGCAATCTTGCGCGTGCAGGCGTGTAATATCCCTTCTGGACCAAGCCTCTAAATTCCACCTCGGTCAACGTAAAGTTGTTCTGTGTTCCATGACGCGAGGGTCCACTAATAATCGGATAAGTTAATGGCAAGGAGACGTAAGGTATCCTCTACGTGGGCCATACGATCAGACCAATATGACCGCCACAAGTAAGATGACAAGAACAATGATCAAAATGGTTATGCACCATCCCGACTTGGTGTCTGCGGATGAGCCCATGCGTCAGGACAATGACGATGTCGAGAAACGGACTTCAATATACCTTCAGTTTGTCGTATGAATTTTTTCATTTTCCGCATGGCGCTATTGAGCTTGGAGTCTGTACGATCAACATTCTGTTCTACGTCATCGAGCATTCTGCAAGCCGTGTCAATACAACGGCTCGACATGTCCAACACATGGGATCATCGAGGCATAATATGCTCACTCGTTATGTTGACCAATCTCTTGTCCCATCAGGCCGGCTTGTTGCGCAAGTGTAGTCAGCGTCCCTGATATTGAGTCCATCGCGCGATCTTGTTCCTCTATCATAAGCTGAGGTATGGTGAGCGTGGTTAAACATTTGCTTGTGATCTGAAAGGGTGCACATGCCTGTTGTTCTTCACGTGCCCATTGGTTGCCCTCGTCTTGATCGCCATTCTGCGGCATATTGCCAGCGGTCGGTAATGGTGACTGTGAGCCACCCGCTGTTGGATGTTGGGGATAGGGTGATCGAGAATGAGCCTGGGGAGATGGAAAATGCAAGGTGAATACTGATGCTATCTGCGGCAGAGGTGGTTTTCTCGCACTCTTGTGTCCTCGACCTCTCCTCTCATGCTCTGCGGTCCTCGCCATCAATGTCCTGACAAAGGAGAACCCTTCCAACCTGGCCCAAGACGCACCGTGATCTCGCGCTTGACTTGCCCAACATAGCGCCGCCGCTCCGCCACCTCTGCATCATCGAGATTGAACAAACGAGGACCGGTCGACTCAACTACCCTTCCAAGTTCAAGTGTCAGCACAATCGCGGTTCCTCTCAAAAAAAAGAAGAAAAGTCTGAGCGACGTACTTGACGCTCTCCTCGAGGTCCTCGAGGTCTGCTTCCAGGGCCGCTAGGGTGGCTTTGAGCTGCGGTCACAGGTCGACATTCAGCACCGGGGATCACAACCAAAGGGCAACCGGTTTTCTGGAAAGAAAAAAAAAAAAAAGACTGACCTCGTTCCGGGCCCAAACCAGCTCTTCACTTTCTTCGCGGGCCGTGCTGCGGATTCGGAGATACGACGCACGCAGGGTCGAGGCCATCTGTAGCGAAGATTGTATTTCTTGCTGTACGACATGATATGGGTCTGTGGACATGAACGTTCTCCCAGTAGTATTGTTCGAGTAATACGGTGTACAGTGTTGACAGCGGTACGATATGTCACGCCGTCGCAAGTTGTTACGGGCGGAAGTGTGCTTGGGTCTTTCCATTTGGTGCAATTTCCTCTTTTGGTCCAAGGGCCCCTCGGGCCTCAAATGAGAGTCCACTTGGTTCAACGTTTGCAGAGATCCACTGTAGCGTTTTGATATAATACGGGGGCATTTTATCTGTTCACTTGCATGGTTTGTGGATGCTGTGATTTCTACAGGACTCATACCTCACAGTAGTCAATGTTGGACAAAGCAGGATTGCACCCTTGATTGCGCCGGCCCCGCCCTTGTTGGGACTTGGTCATACTGCAGTAAACTGGGGGCGCTGACTAAATCCGTATTTTGGGGATCGAGTGCGCTGAATACATTCCAAAGTGTATATATACGAGAGCACGAACCCCTCCGAAAGGTCTTGTTCCCCTATTATCACACATGTCCTACCAAATCCCAAAGACTCAACTCGCCGCTGTCGTGCCCGGCCCCAAGCAGGCCCTGGTGCTACGGCGCGACGTCCCCGTCACACAACCATCCGAGCTTCGGCCTGGCCAGTGTCTTGTCAAGATGATTTGTACGGGGGTCTGTCACACGGACCTTCATGTCAGCAACTGGGACTGGCCAATCAAGGCCGTGACGCCTCTTATCGGCGGTCATGAAGGCGTTGGCGAAGTTGTCGCCATTGCAGACCACACAGAAACATCCCCGGTCACACTCGGTCAACGTGTTGGAATCAAGTGGATCGCATATTCCTGCCGCGACTGCGAGCAATGCCGCAAAGGCCTTGTCGATTTCTTTCGAATATTTTTTGAAAGGCGTTGATGTACGGATTCAACAGAATGCGCCAATGTGAAAATAAGCGGGTTCACTATCAATGGAACGTTCAGCCAGTATGTGGTACGTGTAAAGCTCTGTTGATATAGTTGCCATTGCCCATTAGTGCTTTAGGTATCGTGGGTGCACAGTGTCACACCGATTCCAGAAGCCATGGATAGCTTTGCCGCCGCATCCCTACTCTGCGCGGTAAGTCCGTTTGTCCGTTTGAGGATGATGGCAGCCAACGGCATGGTTCAGGGCGTGACCGTATATCGAGCAATCAAATACTCCGAAACTAGAATCGGAAATTGGGTCGTCGTTCCAGGTGCGGGCGGAGGACTCGGCCACTTAGGTAAATGATATGTTCCTGTGAGGACGCACCACACCCCGCTGATTAAACCATCTAGCTGTCCAGTATGCGGTGGCCATGGGATTGCGAGTAGTCGCAATAGGTATATCGTCTCCTTTGGACTGTGGCTTTCCCAGATGACGATGCCTTGAACAGATACCGGAGCGGAGAAACAGAAGCTTTGTCTGGAGCTTGGGGCGGAGAAATGGATTGACTTCAAGGAAACTGGAGATCTCGTCAAGGCAGTCAAGGAAGCGTGCGATGGACTCGGGGCGCACTCTGCGATCGTAACATCTCCATACAGTGAAGGTTATGCCCGAGCAGTTGATTACTTGCGACCTGCCAGCACGTTGATGGCAGTCGGGCTTCCATCAGACGCGAAATTTGAGGCTTCAATCTTTTGGACTGTGCTCAAGGTGCGGACGATGGGATAGCTTGAAAGGGAACGTTCTCATGCACACCACAGGGGATCTCGATCAAGGGCTCTTATGTTGGGAATCGTCAGGATTCCATCGAGGCGATTGAAATCGCTGCTTCTGGAAAGGTGAAGGTGAAATATGCATTGAAAGGCCTCACCGACCTTCAGCAGTGAGTGTTGCAGTCGGGCCCTGCCTTCACTGACGAGTGACAATAATACCAGGGTATACAACGATCTCGAGGAAGGGAAGGTGGTGGGAAGGATAGTTTTGGACGTGTCAAAGTAAATAACGAACAAGAGCAGAGACTTGGCACCCTGACAATGTTTGTATGTGTAAATGAACCAGTGTGGACTATGCGTGAGTTTTATTGGAGGGCTTGCCTGTGACGATGCCAAGTAGACCAGAGGTGCGGGATCCTGGTGCCATGTAATTTACGGTACAACCCAGCAACTTGAACGCGTAAATCCCTCCTTTAGCAGGTATGTTAAAGAAAGGCCTTGGCTCAACGATGAGCATCCGGTGCGAATGCGGCTCGAATTGGGGCGTGACGGTAAGAGCCCCGCCATGACATGTAGACTAGGCGAGAGCGAGTGGCATGGAGTAGGTCGTGGGTTCTCGTTTACAATCACATGGACACTTTTCATCCAAACTCTGCACACCTCCTCATTTCGTCCATGAAACACGACACCAACATCCGGAGGAGCCAATTCCCCGACACCATGTGAGTAACAGCTGAAAGGTTGGTATTCGTCCAAAGAAAATGGGAATCATGTTCGATGGATACATTGCACACAGTGGTTTTAATCGACAATACAGAAAAGATGACAGTGCAGAAACCGACGCGCAAATTGTCGGCTACACGTCTCACACACCAGTACTAGCTAGCGGTGAGGCCTGTCGGGGTTCCATGTTTGGATGCATAGCCAACACGAAACTGATACGTGCCAAACTCAAACACGAACAGACCGGTCTCATCATCCCAACCTCCGACCGACACTCAGTCATGGATTTTCACAATGATCCACTTGCGTGTCAACAGATTGAAGATACTCCCAAAGACCAACGTGATCAGCGTGCAGCTGAGGATGATGACGTTATATGGCATAGAGAAATCGGGCGTCGGGAGATCGACGAGGAGCGTTGGGGTGTACATCCGCTTCGGGATGCTTTGTCCACTACCCAACGAAGCATTTGTCAGCGCCCCGTCGCGAACCGTGACTGGGAAGAGAACGGCGGGGGGAAGGTCCCAGCCCCTCATGGCATCCGGGGGATGTTCAGTATACTTTAGGAACGTCTTGCTGAGATCGATTGAGAGACGCAGCGTACTCTTGGCCGGGATCGTCAGCGTCGCTTGTAATGTCGATGGCCCGTGGTGTCCATTCGCGAGGAGGAGCGGTGGGTGGTAGATTATGTCTGACATGAGGTCATCTGTGCGCAACGTTGAATGTAGAAAATACTCCGGATAATGTAAGAGGGACGCACCTCGAGTGATGCCCCTTACGTCTACTTTCATCGTGTGCATCCAGAGGGTTACGAGAGCAGGGAGGGTTTCGAGGTACCCAACTGTTATGGGAGCGCGATCGTTATTTGTGAGGGAAACGAAGAGAACCCCACGTGTCTGAGAGGATCCATAGAGCGTGCGCTTAATCGAAAGAGGTGTCTGCGGAGCGGGGGGCGGGAACGCTGTCGAAAGCTATGAACGCCGTGAAAAACCGACGTGAATGAGGACGTACGATACTTGAAAGTGTGTTCTTCGGGCCAGGACATTGCAATGTCAAGGGGTACCACTCAAAAAACGAGAAATGTCAGCATTCGCTCTTCATCCAATAGCCCGCATCCTTACCAGAGGTTGGACTATAGACGCTAACAGTGTCACTGCTAGACACCGGTTCAGGTGAAAGTTTATATCCACGAATATCTGGCAAGGCGAGGTGTATAGTGCTCGAACTTGCAACGGGACACGATACGTCAATGCTACGATCGAACAGAGACTGAAATGACCAATCTGGCACATGGAAACTCCAGTCAACCTTGGAATCAGGTGGGGACCGCCAGACTTACCTCGTCGTCTCCCTCCACTTCGTCGCACAGGATCGAACACGGCCTGCGCTCCCAGATTCAACTCAACCCCGGTTTCAGTCGAACGCACGTGGACTCCAAGACCATGCCAATCAGCATCGAATACGCGTTGCGGGTCCAATAGCTTCGCTAGGCCGGCGCGTGACTTGCATGGCAGAAGCTTGAGGAACGGGGTAAGATTCTCTGTACACACGTGTTCTGAAGGAAGAGTGGCGTATCGTAGAGCGTAAGGGATCGAATCTTTAGGGAAGGGGAAGGGTGACAGAGGAAAAGCAGAGGCAGGGGAGGAGGTACGTCGGTCATCAAGTGAGCCGAGGGAGGCGCAAAAAAGGCCTGCTAGAGCGTTGCGCAGACCTATCCAACGATCGTCCACGCTGGTGAAGAAGACGCACTGAGTTTGATGGGACGCAATGCGGAGAAGGACTCACGACAGCGGCCCACCATCTGCCATCCAAGCCCAGAGCTCGGCGCCCGTGCCTACACTGGGATGGTCGGGATATCCCCAGTTATCGTAATTCCACTTTCCGGCATTGAGAGAAAGATGGAGCTCGGTTACTGAGTATTCGCGTAGAATTTGGCCAAGAGTGAGTGGAAAGAACGTGTAATGCTGGGCTTAGGACAAGTGTCGTCCGTGTCCATTCGTAAGCACGACATGGGGAGGGACGAGTGAGCGGCGCCTACCTGAACTTTCCGAGTCGCGAGGATCTCGAGGCGAGGCGCCTCCGAGGAGAGTCGTGAACGTGAAGGCGGTTACCACCTTGCCGTCGGTGAGTGGTCGGATACTGAGGTGCTCGTGATACTGCTCCTGAGACACGGCGGGTATCACGTCGGAAATGACTGGGACCACGAACAAGCTCATCACGGATGCCAATGAGAGTGTTCTTTTGGCCATGATAGCTGTCCAACAACGGTCGCTTGACAACTGAGGTTGACGTCGGGCGAGTGCAAGCAGGAACCAAACACAAATTTAACTGGCATTAGACTTAGCAAAGCCAACTTCCACCGACAGAGGTGACATAGCGAAAGCGATGAAACTCTTCTACGCCAACGTACATTGCATGATGCTTACCTGACAGATGTACAGTGCACAACCCCGCTGAACATATCAAGTTCAATGGTTTGGAACATGTAGTGATCATGTCCATGGAGATTCCAGTGTACATTCCTTTCACAATTTCCGTCAAACGTTACTATTTTGAGAGTCTCACTTGGGCGTGATACTGAGTACTGAGTGAGTCTGCTTCTCTCCGATGCGGCTTA